>JAVQIZ010180032.1:0-32003 GCA_036023535.2 Galaxias brevipinnis
TTTTGTCGTTAAATTCTTTTTATTTGATTTTTCGGTAAAATTCCCCACTGGACCCCCCCCCCCCCCCCCCGAACCCTGTTGTCCCCATTTCTCAATCTCTGTGGCTTTCAAAGCACCGAGAGGAGCCTAGCGCGACGCAGAGCCGGGGCCTGCTAAAGGAATTAGCACGATGCGCTAGGAGATTGGCCTGATAATGAAATGGTGGGAGGTAGAAAACTCATTTTCTCACTTGTGAGGCTGCCATTTTTAATGCGAATATTGGAGTAGCGCAGGCGAGCGCCGGAATGGTGCTGATAAAATTAAAGAGTCCCACCATCTAGTTTCCGACCAGCTAAATAGGTATTGCTGCTCCACATCCAAAACTGGCTCAAAAGAGAGAAGGGAAAGCCATGCCGGAGAAACGCAAAACAGCGTCGTTCCTCTTTGTCTTCTTTGTGCACGGCAATGAGTGGCGGTTTGAACGGGGGCACTAGGACAGGCCAAGTTGGCAGAGTGTGGGTGGACTTCGAAATTGCTCCTGCGTGGAGGATATCTCAGAGGCGAGTGCAGCATCGACGTCAGCAACTTGTTTGTGTGCCTGTGTACATTAGCTAGTGCCCTAGAACCACTGCAAGAGTGCCAATATTAGCATGTGCAATTTTGTAGCAGACTTAACATGGATAATAGCTGGTCATTATGCGTCCGTAGGCTGAACTTGGCGGTACCACACACCGATGCTACAGTACATTGTCAACATTGTTCAGTCAACAAAGTACAACAAAATGAATCCTCATATAGTGAATTTGAAAGTGAAAGCAGATAATCAAACAAAAATAAGCTTGCTTCATGTCAGCAGAACATACCTGCTTTTAAGCAATGGAACACTTATGAATTTGTACCATACAGTGTATTCATCCATCTGTTTCACATAACAAGTTACAGCTACATGCTAAAACTTTAGATGGGTGCCACTCTTTTGATGCACATCTGCAAATGAAATGCATTCTGGTAATCCAAAAACATTTTAATTTTATTTCTGAAGTGCCCCACCTAAAGGTTATACCACACATTGATTTTCTTTCTCAAATTATATATTGATCTGCCTTAATGGAATAAAGAACAAACTAGAAGCATGTTACAAAGAAAGTATATTATGCCACGTCATGATACAAGTCTAAAACTATGCATTGATAAGTTTGTTTTACAGGGCATATTAAATGCAATGGCAACTGGCCACATCCCTGGTTAGGTTTTAATTAAAGTGTTCACTTGGGTTTCAGAAGTACCCAGTGACACCATTTTGGTTATCTCTGTCAATTTTCTTAATTGCATGAATCGGAGCGGAAGGGGAAGAAAGGCCCCATCACTGTTGTGTTATGTGTAATTTGCGGTGTTAAGTGCGTTAACCACACAAAATTAGTGTCAAACGATACCACCAGAGATCCACCGCTCCTGCAAAAAAAGAAAAAGGAGGACGTTATTAAGGGCTTTATAGAAATGTGTTAGGCATCTTGGGAGAAGGTGGTTATTGAATTATATCGAAATTAGACCATCAGTAGGGGGGAAGAAAAATCAATCTCGCCAGCTGAATTATGCCGTGTAATTGCAAGGGCTACGAAAGTTTGTTACGCCTCTTCTCACTAAAGTTTGAAAGGACACACCCCAACATCTCACCGATATCAACATAGGAGTCCATGCAAACATAACCAGTTCACATTTATATGCAAGTAGATCCACACAGGCCGTCATATCTAACGCTGGGCATCCTGATCCAAAGTGTGGTAGCACGAGCAATCTCACTCTTCTAGGCCTATAGCCAGAGAATGTGTATATTTTTGTTATTATTTGCTTTACTAGTCGTATTGTTACTATTATTAAAATGAATCCAAAAATAAGGAAGGATGTTATGGCCTCATCTGAAAGGACTGGTCCGGCTTTGGGCTGATGGCTGACAATGACGTTTCATCCCGGCTTCTTAGACTTACAGGATCAGGCTGTGTGACACTGTCTGTCAGCAGAAGTGCCATGCAACCATCTCAATATAATCCTCTTCTTCATGGTTGGACCCGAATGTGGGACACAATGTCCAGATTCCGACTACCGGCCTTCACATGGCAAGAAATGGACCGACACCCGCAATGTGTGCCACTAACACATACAATGTGTTAGAAGGTGTACAAATATGTGTTCCAACATGCCGCTGTAAATCCTCTGTGACTTTAACGCAAGATCTGAGGTATTCACTTTTTCCGTGATGATGAAAAAATATGAATTCTAGCGTTCTAGCCTTGCTGCATTGAAAACCTGGCTACTGAAGAAAAAAAGAATCGGTTTGTTTTGTTTGTTCTTGGCTACTGATGTTATAGGAAAGAAAAAGAGAAATGTTCTCTGATAGAAAAGGAATTCATGTGAATCATAACTCGTTTTCACTTCAGAGAAGAAGTTGGATTCCAAATAATTGCACTAAAATTGAAGCGAGCCTTCAGCAATGTTTGAAAAATGCATTTTTTTTTTCTTACCAAACCATTGATTTCACACAGAAGCATGTTGTGCTTATGATAACTAAATCATAGCCCGCAGGCTGTACAATACATTTAACTTCTAAATAAAATAAAAAAATTACCATGCCAAGATTAAACTACACACATAGAAGGTATAGGTTACAACCTCCATTAAGAAAAAAGGATGCTTTTATGGAGAATTTAGGTTAATCTATTTAGATGTCCAATCTTACTGCAATTTATATACTATTGTGAGACCACAAAGAACCTCATCATTTGATAATTTAAGTGTGTGCACTTATCAGGGCTTTCTTAGGGGAACAAAAGAGAAGGATGTGATGGAGGGAATACGAGATTGAGAACTTCTTTGTGAGCTCATGAGCGTGGCGAGAGAGAGAGACCAAAAGATGAGAGGCATAAATTATAATCAAACATTAACATTCTAAACCTTGCCATGGCCGCCACTGGCACGGTGAAAACATGCGGTGGTTCAAACCCCCCGAAGATTTGACGGCAAAGTAATTCCCAAGTAGCTTTTTTCACCCTTTCACAAGTGCTCTAGCGTTTCCTTGCTTGGTAATGAGGATTCGAAAAATGCTCCCCTGACGGTCAAAAGTCTTTCCATACCCAATGTTGCGGGCTTAGTTCCCACACATGCAAACTCGAATGGTCGAACCAAAAAAAATGAGCCGTGAAGCAAATCAATTGCCCTGGGGGGAAACCAGACCTTTGGCTCATAAAAGATGAGGTACGGAGAGGAGGTAACAATTAGCGGAAGCGAGGTGCGTAGGACTTGTGAGGTGGGCACATTAGGCGGAGGTGAGAGAGCTTTTTTTATGACACTGTTGCGAGCACTGACTCACTGTTTTGCCTCGAATTTGCACCATTACTCCACCTCAGTAGCTGCACCGGAGTCTCCGGCCCCAAACAAACTCCTTGGCGGAGCGAGAGATCGATGCCCCCCCTCACCCTCCCCACACTCTTTTCTTTCGTCTAATTACGCTCCCTCCCATTAGTCCCCCCGTTATCGATGGGTGGATCTTCATTTGGGCCCGGCTGACTGATGTGCACCTGAAGACAGCATCAGAGTCTCTAAGCACTCCACTGATGGGATGGATATCTGTCCGCGGTCCGTGCCTCGCTCTGGAGAAAGACTATTTATAGGGCATGCAGAGGGAGATGGGGGCCTTGGATTTCCAGGCGTTCACATATAGTTTTGTCTTGACATAAGCAGATAAGTGCATACATCACTCTACCATGATCTGTTAGAACAATGTTTGCACTTGTATATGAACAAAAATAGCTTTTGTTGCATTATGTGACTACCTATGTCCTCGGGGATGCTGTGTCAACTGTAAGTCACTATAAAATCCAATCTCTGTTTGCAAATTTACATGTCACTGCAATGCTAGGTAAACAGAGACCCAGTGAGAGTTTGATGCTCAAAAGCCTCAGAGCTAAATGTACATAGATAAATACCTACGGTGGTGGCATTGTCCTTGACACAACCTTTCTGCAATAAATTAGCTGGGCTTTAAGAGCAAATAGCCATATTATTCTCCAAAGGAGAGGCTAAGAACGCCGTGTGACCCACGCATGAGAAATGGGAGACCTCTTTTATGGATACTGTCCTGCGGCCTTAATGAACAAACATTCATCTCGCCAATAAGTCTGGTAATGCAGCGGTGCCAAACTCACCAGCCTGCGGACGGCTTCCAATGTAATATTGAGAATTTGGTATTAAAACAAGCGTCTCTCGGGCAAGAAAGCCTTGGCAGGCTGTTTGGGTAAACAAGGTATCTGAGTGACTAGTTTACTCTCTCCTTGCAAATCCACTCTTTTCCTCTGCCCCTCTTTCCTCATTCTCTCTCTCTCCATCTCTCTCTCTCTTCTCAAGCGAAGTGATTGATTTGTCCTCTCTTGTGACTGGTGATAAGCAGCAAACTCATTAGGATGGGGAGCTAGCGCCACGTCCTAATAGCAGGTTGCGTAACGCCAAATCATACACAGCATATATTCTGCATGCGGCACTCTCCTACTTACTCTGTCAGTTTATGTACATGGGCTTATCAAACTCGAGAAGGCCGCATTCCAAATGGTACTCTTCTTTCATTTGCCAGGGAATTTGATCGTTTCCACTTAATTCCCTATGCAAGCCTTAGCATTAGCGCCTGAGATCTGTCATTCATAGATTGCATGTGTTAAGGGACATGGGGGTGACTCACATATGGTGATGTAATGTAATTCTACAGCACCCTACTGAACGTTAGCAGTTAGGTGAGTTATGCTAGCACCATACTGAACGCTAGCAGTTAGGTGGGTTATGCTAGCACCATACTAAACGCTAGCTGTTAGGTGGGTTATGCTAGCTTCTTACTGAACGCTAGCAGTTAGGTGGGTTATGCTAGCACCTTACAGAACGCTAGCTGTTAGGTGAGTTATGCTAGCACTATACTGAACGCTAGCTGTTAGGTGGGTTATGCTAGCACCTTACTGAACGCTAGCAGTTAGGTGGGTTATGCTAGCACCATACTGAACGCTAGCTGTTAGGTGGGTTATGCTAGCACCATACTGAACGCTAGCTGTTAGGTGGGTTATGCTAGCACCTTACTGAACGCTAGCTGTTAGGTGGGTTATGTTAGCGCCTTACTGAAGACGGGACTGCCACATTAAGTACCGTGCACCACACACTATGTGTCTTATCAAGTCTCGAGAGCTGTACGCAGAGGTCAGTCAAAATATCCAATTAAAATGCGACAAATAATGACCTCGGATTCGCAGAGAACAGTTTGCCGATAAAGGGCTGTTAAGCTTCAATCACACGTTTCAAAGAGCAAACCAACGACTTGGCAAACCATACAATGTGGGTCAGGAAAGGGCCATCATTCATGCATTTTTAAAACCTTCAGCTGTTCATGTACCCAGCACTTAGATTTTGAATTGTCATTCATGTGTACATGTCATTCTACCTGACAATCAAGAAATATGGACGTCAAAAGCAAGCTATTTAATATTTATCATTAAGCCCAATGCAGAACTTACTAAGGCTTCATGTATACAGCTGAGTCAAGTTCTTTCCAATCTTCTTTGACAATTTCTCTGGCAAGAGAGCAGATTGGAAAATGTATTCAATCCTTAAATACTCTCTAAATATTTACTATTTTATTTAATTGCATATATGTCATGTGGACCGATAGGAAAGTAAAATCCCAAAATGAGATCTCATTAGTGTCTTTATTTCTCCTAGACAACAATGACATAGAATTTTTCCTCTGGGGAGTCTTCAGCAAATTTACCCCGCATCCGCCTGTCGTCTTTAAAGTGACAGTGAGATGCCAAACTGTAAACATATTGTAATGCCGGGGTTGCATAGCCTGACTACTAGCTCACAGTTAGCAAACCGGACATGTGACATCTGCACTCAGGTAACTTTGTCACGTTGTTACAAGTCAAATACTATTAAGTATCAGATTTTTATCATTGATCAAATACCTCCATTGTTCACTGCAATCCCATATTATCGGCTTGGTAGGGTAATTTTATGCAAATCCTTTAGAGTGGAGAGCAACACATTCTTGGCGTAGAGGTAATTGTTCTCTGTCAATTGACACTGGCCTCAGATCTAGCTGTTCTCCAGTGCTTTCAGTAGAATATAATCAAAACAAGTGCCTTTTATGGGAGTCAACCTTGCTGGTAAAAATAGTAATGTATTTTGTTCAGAACGCCATTGCATGAATTAAGCGTATTTATACATTTTATTGAAAAGGGTGGGGGAGGGTAAATAAAAAAGCACCGGAATAATGGAAAATAGGGTTTACATCTAACATCTAACATCAAGAGCATGATTGCATTCATCTATACAATTCTTTTGTTTTATCTTGACATTATGAAAAAATGGAGTATATGCTATCTGGTACTTCCTAAAAAATTCTGGAAAAGATATTCACTGATTTTATCCATAGGTCTGCTTTTTGTTTGGCTAAGGTCCATCCTTTATTATTTAAAATGGGGTGGGGGAAAAAAGCTGGAGAAATGTCTCTTTCCAGTGGGCTGGCTAGTCATCGGAGGGAGCAGGGAGTATCAAGGGAGATGGGAGAGGGGAGAGAGGGGGGGCAGTTGTGAGGGAGGAAGTGACAGCTGTGGAGGAGCAGATTAAAGCAGCGGGGAGGATGGAGAGGAGAGCCCAGCCAGCAGACAGATCATCCGGAAACTTCTCTATTCCACCCAGCTTCCTCTGCTCCTACGGAAACCCTGGCACCGACCGGTCCGTTTCCAGGACACAGGTACCTCTGGGGCAACCGGGATGTTGGAATTAGATCTGGCATGCATGTGTTTCGCTTGTCTGAGTCTGTGACACAGGAGAGGCAATTTAGGTCCGATTTTGAGAGGAGTTTCAACAGTATTTAGAAGATAAATATATTAGAGCCAGTTTATAGTGACATTTGTGAACTGTATCGGGATCTGCACTTTAATTAGCACCTTTATTCGCTTTGCAAAGATACTTAATTACTCTGTAATTATTTGAATAATAAATATAAATACATACTCATGCTTAAAAGGGTTACTCATTTTATTTAGACTGACAAGTCCTACATTGTAACGTCCTGTATCTAGTTAGTGGGGCCCTTAGTTTAAAGGTTCCGATAAGCTACCAAAATCATATTTTACATTCGCTCAACAATGATTTCCCCCCCCCCCGGATGCTGCACCCTGGAGGCAGCACCAAAAGAATAACCCGCGAAACATTCGGAACGTTCCTTTACACAGTTCGTTCCCTCGATTCTTCGAGGTAGGATGGCAAGGCATATTACCAAGAGGGAAGGGAATGAGCAAGCAACCGAGGCAGGCTAGAAGCTCCTCACGCCCCTGTGTAGTTTTCGCATTGGTTAACAAATTGATAATGGATGACCTCGAAACCCCTTAAGCTGCCGTCACTCAATTCCCATTGTCCACGGCTCAGTGATTATATAGAGTCTCTCCCATATAGGTATGAGTCTGCCAAGTAACTGCTGAACGAAGGTGTTTAAATACAGGGGGCCGGTGTAATCTCACTCTGGTGGGTAGTGAACACTTGGCTAGGTTAATGCGGTCATAGGTGTGCATATGGTGCGTGACTCTATGGGGAAATCTAAAATCCAGGGACTTTGCAACCTCTGCTGCGACTAGGAAGCTACCTTATTGTGGCTGCTAATTAATTTTTTTTTGCACTTGTAGCTTGGAGAAAAATGAAGATGGATAATGGGTATAATTTTCTTAATCAATTATTTTGGGCTCCAACCACCATGTGCAGCATGCATAAAAGGGACGATTAAAAAGGCTTGTGTGGGCTTTTATGATTTGTGTTTTGTGCCGCCCAACATTAATTTAAAATGGTTTCACTACGTAGAGCCATTGTTATGTGGGGGGGGGGGGGGAAGTATATTATAATTTGTTAAATTTGTATAAAAATATATGTATTTTGAAGACTTTAGAAAAACCCAAGTTTCTGGTGTCTTAGAACCTACACAACAAATCTGTTTGACAGGTCTGAGGGCCATGAAGCCTCCTCATACCCAATAAAACCATGAAATGTGTCCTTGGAGGTGGCAAAACAAAACGATTCAAACAGCTTTTTATCTGTGAGTGACAGTAGACATGTATTGCCACCCATATATATGTTTACTGTCTCTGGATCTATGTTGTTGCCTTGTAGGCCAACGCTGCTGTGCGGTTGTCACATTTGCATTGTCTTTACCTGCCATTTTGTGACTTGACATTGTGTCGTGTGTTATGGTGACACCCTCACCACATTAAAGCACATCAATTATATTAAAGAAACAGACATCCGCAAACATTTGTTTTGTCTCACCCAAAGTCCCCTTTGCCCCCGCCAAACCCCCTTTGATATAGCTTGATCAGGCAGGCGTCTGCGTCGACTCCGCCATGGGACTAGGGGAGCTGGGGGAGGGGGGTGGGGGATGGGTCCCTGGGGAGGGACATCAGCACTGCACAGCGGTGACACCGTGCCACTCACGTCCCCCTGAAAGCCCCATAAGGGAATGTGACAGCGACGCACGTCATTCTGTCCTATCACCGTCAGGAGGGGTGGGGGCTTGAAAATAAACACAAACACCCTCCCTCAAATCGACTTCCACTGAGTGAAGGCACTAGATAGCAAACGAAACAAACAGGAGCGAACAAATCCCATTCTTCTGGCAGATTTGGGCCATTTATTGTTCTCATCAAAGGACTCCAGGGGAGGGGGAGGGGGGCAAAGGTGGGCTGAGGAGCCCCTCCATTGGGTGGCGTGCCGTGTCCACCAGTTTAATGATGTCCGTGCGGGGAGAGGGCGCACTTGATTTCCAGCGCGTTTCCTGCGGACGGGAGTCTATCCTATCAGACGGGCGGGATGATGGATCGCTTAATTAACGTGAAAGACAATGAGTGAGTGCTTTCATTGTGTTTGGTCTCAGTGGATCGTGGAGAGAGAGAAAAAAAATAAAAATGGATTACTCTTTTTTAAAGCGCTTCTCCTTGGGGAAATGTCACCCGTATCACTTAAACACATCTATCTAGTCCTCGTTGAATAGCCGACTCGGGTCCCTGGCAGGGAGATACGTCCATCATCTTCGTCATCCCCCTCCGCACGAGGACATCCCTTTTTCTTTTTCTCTTTTCTTTTTTTATTTGATCGCCTGCCATTTTATGGAGAGAAATTCAATTATGCCGTTTCCCAAGAAAAGGGCAACCTGAAATATAGACTTGATTCAATGTTTACCCACGCCGCACGCATTCCGCTATATTGGGCTGATGACGAGACGGTGGAAAGTAAAGGATAGCGTTCCAGACGCAGACACAGACGTACGTGTGCACCGTCTCGACACGTTGATTTTTCCTCCCCAGCAGACACACACTGACACAAGCTTACCGGCCCCCCCACCCCACCCCACAGTGACAAGCCCCCGCGTAGAGCCGCACACAGCCACACACCTCCCCCGCCGGGCCGCTGTCTCGTCGTGGGAAGGCAGTCATTTGGATCCGTCCTGGCTCTCGGGCTTGTCAGCCGCTCACCTATACCCTTTTCAGGGCAGCCCCGGCGGCCTCGGCCTCCGTTTCCCCTGTCCCAGCTGACACGGCTGCCTAGTCCTCGCCTGTAGCCCTCAATCAGCTCTGTGTGTCGGCAGAGAATCCCCCCACGTGCCTGTGTGCTTGTCCTGCTGGACAGAGAAAAAAAAAAACACAAGGCCGTGTCTGGAGCACAATAGCCCATCCTGATGTTTCGTCTCTCTGCTTGTTGCTCGATTGGCTCGTTTATACCCCCCACCTCCGCTGCACACACACACACACACACACCTTTACCAAGATCCCCCGCCCTCCCGTTTCCATGGCACCTTCAGATCCGGGCCTGTCTCTGCATCTGGGCAGTTTGGGAAGGAGAGCACACGGCCATGGCGCTGTTTCACGGGAAACACATGCGCCGTGCTCTTAAAAAACAAAAAGCTTTGTCTTTCCCGGAACAAGGCCGACTGTCTTGCCATGCTGAGGAACGATTGTCTCCTTAGCGGGGCCGCTAAATACCCCCCACCCCCCGCCACTCCCCCTACCTTCCTTTCAAATTTCTCTCCCACCAACCATCTGCTCGCCTCTAAAAGATCTTTTCAAAGAGATAGCTGGGTACATTCACTCCTACAGCTACACGACACGGAGGATGTATCCATTTCTTCGCCGACTCTTTTCACGGATAATGACTGTCACAGTGTGTGTGTTTTGGGGGGTGGGGGGGGGTATGAAAGGGTGCAGATTCTCAGAGCTCTTTTCGGAGGTGGCGTGCGGTTTGCGAAATGCGGGGAGCAGCACATTTTATTTTGGCACACCATGATTATCGAATGAACAAAATGGGATGCTTTAATTACTACGATTAGACAGGCAGATGACAGTGGAACGTTCAAGTGCACACAGCGCAGTGCCCCCCTTCTCGAACAGCATAGTGTAGCTTTGGGGGGGGTGTCCATTGTCTTGGATAGGTTTCTCACTCAGCCTGGACCCTCTGCTCAGGCTTCCCCGAGTTGCCTGCCCTAGCTACCCCTGGTGCGTGCTCTGCTCGTCCATCTCCAGAGCGGGGCTGTGCCCGCTTTCAGCTGCTCCATTGGTAGTCCCGCCTTAGATCTGCTCCTTACCACTGGACAGGGTCTCCTGCGTGCAGCCGAGACAACAGCAGGTGTGAATTCATAACGGGCCGGCCCCGGCTTTAACCCATCCTCCTTCCTCTCTCCCTCCTCCTCTTCCGTCTCCTTCTCGACTCGCTGTTCCTTCCCTCTCTCTCTCTCTCTTTCCTTCCATCTCTCTACCGTCCTCCGGCATACGCCTTCTGACGCAATCCTGTTGCCATGTTGTTCTAGTTTGGCGGGGAAGAATTTGCTCTGGCTCTGTCTGCTGCGAGTGAGTGCGTGTCCCCGCGTGACATGGAGAACGAGTGAAGGTGCGTTTTGTTTTTTTTGCTGTGGCAGAGACTGAGTGGGAGTGGGCGCACCGCTGCCGCCGCCGCCTCCGCCTCCCAAAGGCTCCGTCTGAGCTCCGCGACATTGCTGTTCACCTCAAGCCTCGCCGAGTACCCAGAGTCGAGGAAAAGCGCTGAGTCAGGCTCTTCTTCCTGCTCGGAGAGAACAGAGACCTGCCGGGTGGCGGGCGGCTGGGAGACAGACAGAGACGGAGAGGAAGGGGAAAAGAGAGACGAGGGGGTGGGATAGAGAGAGAGAGAGAGAGAGAGAGAGAGAGAGAGAGAGAGAGAGAGAGAAACAAGGGGGAACAGGAAAGTAGGAGCTTACCCATGCGCGCCGTGGTGCCATCACCCCCCGCCAGGGGCAGGGCGTTCGTTTCTTCCAGGGGGAGGAGAGGAGAGGAGGGAGGGGTTGACGGTTCCAGTGTATCCCGAGCAGCCAGACACCCCTCGCAGGCAGCCTGGCTAATGAATTACACCTCGGCTCACGTAGAGGCTCCTTCCACCCAGGGGAGCACAGGAAGGAGGCCGTGGGGGGGGGGGTCTCATTACACCACATCCTGTGATCTCTGTCAGAACCGTGCTGAGTAGGGCTTTGTTGGCGGGGTTGGGGTGGAGGGGTGGGTGGGGTTGGGGGGCAAAGAAGGGCGAGAGAGAGTAGCGTGGGGCGTGGGGAGTTCAAGTACGACCAAACAAAAGGGATGGAAAGAAGAAGGATGCAAGGGCAGGGGCGGAAAGAGGACAGTAAAAACATGGAGAAAAAAAGGGAGGAGGAGGAGAGACCGGGGGATGAAAGAAAGAGGAAAACATGAGCCGGGCTGAGTAGGGAGCTACAGTCAAACGCATAACTTACCTCCCGGTCTCTCTCTCTCTCTTCTTCGTGGAATTGGAAGGTAATCCATCGCGCAGCCTTTGAGGATTTGGGGTTTGAGGAATGAGACGTGATGCTGCCAAATCGAGACGAGGGGAAGAGAAGGAGGAGGGAAAAAAAGATGTTGTTTGGGAGGTTAGATTGAGCAGGATTCTTCAAAGAGAGTAAAGAGAGAGCTCGGCGTCGGTGGGGGGGGGGGGGGGGGGTTACACCACTCCTTACGATTGCAAACGGCGAGACAAGGTGATACCACGTGGTACCACCCTCAACCCTTACTGGTACCATACCATTGAAACCATGAGTCGACATATGACGTCGCGAAGGGGCTACGCTCAGACTAAACCTACAGTCTCGGGGCCCTGGGATTGAATTGTGTTTGGTTTTTGTAAATGGCTGCTTTGGGGCGGAACACTCTGTGAAAACACGGCGCGGCAGTCTGGTCGGCTCTGTTGGCAGGCCTCAACCGCCCTGCTCAGTTCCAGAGCTTGCACTTCGGGCTGTCGCCTTGGCAAAAGGCGCGGCAGTTTGTCGCGCTGCCCGGGCTACCTGGAGTCTGTTACAAATAGCTTTCCTGTCACTGCCTTTCCATGGAGGTCCCTGAAGCCCTCAGCCCAGGTGACAACAGCCTTGTTTTCCAGATGTCACGGCGGAAGGCTGTGCGTGTCAGGGTGGTATGGCAGCGCTCGCGCTGGGGCTTGATGTGGTGGTGGTGGTGGCGGTGGCGGTGGTAGTGGGAGACTTTCCAGGGTTCCTTTCTACTGACGGTGGGTGACGGGCCAAACCGTCCTCCTCCAGTCGGCTCTGTAGAATACCAACAAGCCCTGACGCAATGATGCGCCACTGTCTTACCGTGAGCGGAAACGCGTGCGGTACCTGAGCTCTGCCGATAGGCAGGTGAGACACTGTAGGTATGCACGCTACCATGAAATAAGAGTCTCTGTAACTGATCTTTTTATTGTCGTCGTAAATGGCATGACCAGTTAGAGGATGAAAAAGGGAGTATCTGCCTACAGTCACTGTGAAAAGAAAAGAGTGGTAGATATTTCCATGAAGAGCCATTTGACTGCATGACTGAATTCAGAATAGTTGTTCCATGTAAAAGGATTTTTATCAAATGTGAAAAACATTTCGACGTGTGTATAGATATTATAATCCTTTCATTTGAAATGGGAAATTGGTCCTACATGCATAGTAGAGTTCTCAGAGGTACTGTCTCTCTCGGCCCAGCCACTATTATTTGTGCTTCCACCTCAGACACCATCCACAGTGCGTCAGTGCTACCTTTAATTCCAGGTTGGCCAAAGACTTTCTGTGCTCGCACAGAATGTTCAAACGGTGCCTACAACCATCATGTAAACCCATATGGGATTAAAATAAGGGGATTCACTCGCTACACCCGCTCCCTAATCTTCTTGACAATGTGCGGCTCCGCGCCGCTGAAATGCCCCCACCACGCTGGTGGATTCAGCCTGCCAACCGTGCCTCTCTGCTCACTCCCTCCCTCCCTCTCTCTCTCTCTCTCTCTCGCTCTTGCACTCTCTCCTGCTCTCTCTTTCTCTCTTCCGTATTATCCCTGTTACCAGGATACCTCTGAACTGCCAGCGTTTACCACCTTAAGAAAAAGAGATTACTCGAACAAAAAGGAGTTCGTGTTCGAACGTTGTGAAAGTAAAGTGGAGCTCGTGATGACTGACAACAGAACAAATTAGCTGTATTATAGGGCCTAATACACAGCCCTCGCAGAAGAGATTTCATATCAACTTAATCTACTAAACATTTTTTACTTAATCTACTGAACTGTAGTTTTTTCAAATGGGCTGTATTATAGGTCCTAATACACAGCCCTCAAAGAGATTACACATCAACCTAATCTACTAAATTGAACTAAACATTTTAATTTCATCTACTAAACTATACATTTTCAAATTAGCTGTATTATAGGGCCTAATACACAGCCCTCAAAGAAGAGATTACACATCAACCTGATCTACTAAACTGAACTAAACATTTTCAACTCAATTATGCTTTTTCTCTATTTCCGTAGTTTTTTTACATCTCCCCTGTCCTTCAATGGAAGATGTATGCCAATATTACGGGTCTAAAATTTTAATTAGATCACTTATCCTTAAAAATAAATTTCATGCCGAAATTCCATGCCGATAATTAGGATTCCGTTCACAGTCCTGATTAGAGTCACCTGAGTTTCAGTTGGCCCTGCTTGTGTATTTCGATTTTCTTCCCAGTTCTTTTGAATTTGAGGGGATGAGATGTTACCATAAGAGCTCGTTTGGAACCGCGGCTCTACCACAAAAGACAGGGTGACTGTCTCTGTTAAACTCACAGGGATTTTAAATGTAATATTCATCTTTAATTTAGAGTAAGTTGTTTTGTCTGTCTACATATCATTCATTGAAGAAGGCTTGCAGCACACATGTTAGCAGCCAATAAGAACCCTTCCCATGTGCAACCTTCAAAATGCATTACGTACAGTGTAGTTTTTGTAATCTTGCCATCTGTGTCAGTGTGTCTCTTTGTGTATAAATTCAAGCTAATAGATTTTGTTAGCCAACACAAATCTAATGCACACTGTCGAGTTATATGCTGCAGATTCAGAGAGTGGGATCTGGTTGATGTCCATGCTGGTCTTACAGCTAGTTCAAGCTCCATAAACTTGCCTCCTTGGGCGAGATTTAAGTTTTTTTATAATATGTGCCCGGTCCACTCGAGTTTTGTTTATGCAGGCAAGGATTGATGCCTACGGCAAGGCGGCTGATGGCGAAAGTACATTCATTTCCACTGTAGGGAGAGGAAAGAGCATAATCATGATTAATTCAGCTATAGCCAAGCATCCAGCTGGCTAAGCACACTTAATTCTGTATTATTATTAGCCAACACCAACAATGATTGATGTAGCAATGTTCAGCTGTCCATGTATGTGTCAAGCACGATGGATCATGTCACCGTGCACTGCACTCCGGCTCAATTCAATTAGAGGATTACAAAAGCAAAGGCCACATGCAGGCTCCTGCTTTTTCCGTGGATTTGAAGGCCCCATTATTTCCTCGAGTGCCCATGGCTCGTTCATAAATGCTGTGTGGAGTGTCAGAACCATTGTGTGGCACGACCCAGCTGGTATAATGTGTGCGTCAACCTCAGACACCGTCCACGGTGAGTCGGCACTACCTGTAATTCCAGGTTGGTGAAAAAACGGTCTGCACTCTGCACAAAAAGGTTCCAACATACCTACCGCCATCATGTAGATGCTACTGACTAAACAGGGCGAAAAGTGGGTTCTCGAGGAATAGCTTTTGAAGATGAGGCTACTTGGGATAAAAACTGAATAAAAAAAAAACATATATATATATATATATATATATATATGTATATAAATAAGAAGTGTTCCTTAGAGAAAAACAATACTTCAAGAGCACACACTCCTGATGGTTACCATGCCGGAAAACTTCTCCCATTCCCACGAGAGGGCTGCTCTTTTTTTCTTTGAGAACTGCCTCCTTTACTCGAAGTAGCAACTAGCAGCATCCCCTATGCAGACACACATTTTCTATTCCCCATCGATCAACTGCAAGTGCGAAAATAAAACGCCTCCAAGCCTTTCGAAGCTCAGCCACTGGGAAAGTGGATCAAGTAAATGCGAAATTAGCTAGAGTAATTGGAGCTACTGTTGTTGTATTGATAACAACGGATGGGTGATACATTCACCTTCGATCTCTTCTTGTGCCAGCAATATATATTATAAAAGTTGAGCTGAATTAAATGAGCACTATCTTATTTCATAATTTATTGTAAGCAGCCAGTCAAAGACATTGCTGATATTAGTCTGTCAGGTCAAATTTAAACTATTATCGAAAAAAGGCCTAAATGTTACTCTATTTTACCCTTCTCAATGTTATCATATAGGATGAATGTAACACAAATATGTATGCACGTCTCAATATTAATTCAAGTACAGTAGGCTAATGCAAGCCTAATTTTAAATCAAGGAAACGTGTGGTATTGCAGCCATCATCATAGCCTCCGTCGATGCAATAAAAAAAATTAATCAACACAAATGACACAACAGGAACCGAAAGGGGGGGCAAGGGTGGGCTTCAAGTGTTGAGCTTAACTGGGCCGGTGATTGTATGGTTACACTCTTACATAAAATGAGTGGGTGACATGTTCTTGGAAAGCAAGTCGGTTCTATGGACACTACTGGTCTGCATACACAGAAGATTACCAGCCCACATAAAAAAAAAGATACCATTATTGTTCACACAAAATGAATACACTCGGTTCAAAACAGAGTTCATGGTTTAAAATCATCATAATTGAGTTTTCTGTAAAACATATATATATATTTATATATACACAAAGACCGAAACCACTGCCACTAAGAATTAAACATGACCCAGAGTGGAAAGTAGCCTATGATGAAATGTCAAATTTACAATAGCTGTAAGTGTCTGTACATATGCACTCTTGCTTACATACGTACATTGTTACTGGTGGGGACCTCCACCTGAGGACCTCACACCCACAGAGGAGCTAGCGTGGAGCTACAACCGGGGGTACCCACTAATAAAAGGAAAAGACGGGGGGACCTCATCAGACACCGTTCCCCAAGGTGCTCAGGAGCAACATGTACAAGGTACTGTCTACTACCTTTCCTCAACAGGTGTCAGTCTCTGAAGTGTACAAACTAATGGTAGGCCTGCATCTTTCAGTGAGTGGAGACACTATATGCCAGCTAGTTCTCCCAATTCAAGATGACCAGATAATGCCTGACCTGTGTGAGTAGTCCTTCTTCTGTAAAAACACTGTGCATCGTGTGCAATTATTCTTTTGCTTTAACAACTGCAGTGTTGTTCTATTGGTAGGGAGATGGCGCCAGCATGTCTAGGGCCCTTGAATAGGAGACTATTACTGCAGTCACAGAAATGCCAGAGGTAAGGCCAAATGTGAAATGTTTTGGATGGCTCTGCATTCATCAAATTATGTAAAACCATACACCTAGCTGCAAGACATGACCAGAACAATGAGTACTTCAGTATGGAATGAAGCATTGCTATTACTGTTACCAACTACATAATCAGCTACTCTTTGACACATCATCACAGTGAGTGAATAAATAACTTAAACAACTTTGGCACACTTATTTATTTTTTTTTTTTTCGTAATTATAAAAGGATCGTTCCAAAGCTTTTTAATAAAAGGGGTCACATCAAAACCAAGGTGACCATGAATCCAATGGGGATTAACTGAAGCAGCTACCTTTGGTCTCACACAGTTCTTCTATCTGTGGGTTCTTGAAGGGCTGGGTCAATGTCAATGAGTTATGCTTGTATGAACAAAGGCTAAGCAAAATTATTGAATGCAGCCATCTATTAGCAAGGAGCCTGTAGTTCACTCCACACACCATTCTGCAAGACTGCGGGAAATAATAGGGTTCACACAAAAAACAAATGAACTGGGAATTAACTGAAAAGGGTATTGTTGTAAAGGTCCTACACAATTTGTCTATCTATGGGTTCCTCAAGGGCTGGGTCAATGTCTTCCCATTGCTCCTCCAGCAACATTCTGCTTGGCCTCTCACTGCGTAGGGAGGCAATGTGATATCACAGGCCCTGTCTGGAGGAGTAGCCAAGAGGCTTTGTAGGCACTGAAACATAGATTTCAGTTGGCTCTGGTTATTCTGTGGTTCTTTTGTATTCTGCTTCTGGCTGCGGGTTCTGGCTAAGGTGTCAGCAAGCATGGCATACAGGGACAGCCCTTTGCCCTGAAGCACAACTCCATTTAAACTCCCCTACAGAATAAACGTGTTGGTTGAACATACATGAGATTCTTAAGGTTGAAGTAGATTGAAGTGAGCCATGGGTAGTAACAACATCATCGTGCCTTGCTCAAACCTGTGATGATGCTTGAAAAAGTCTTGAATCACGGACATCAGTCTGGCCATTTTGCGTCGACGTTGGATGCCAGGCTACTTCCATCCCAGAGCATCTGACAGCATAGAGAGTGACCTTCAATGGCGTGACACACTTTGCTTGGCAGAGCGTTCCCCTAAAATGGCTCAGCATGACTAAGAAGGGTTGACACAGGGGTGCCTTTACAAGTGAGTAAAACTCCTGTTCAGAATGCTCTGAACATTTGTTTCACGTTTTAGAATAGCATTTTTGAACTTTGGCTCTGGCACCGCGCACAGTTTCAAATGTGTGGCTTTGCATGGCTCTCTGCAGCTCAATGTTAGTGCTACGACATCACCCAAATGCCAAATCGTTTTTTTTATTGTAACACTTGATGATAGTGGTGGCGAGGCGAAGTGAAACACCATCTCGGTACAGTACGGTAAGCTCCTTTGTGTAAGGCCAACATTGGAATGGACATTTCCGCAAACAACTGCCAGGGTAACAGGTTTTAAATCCAGTGACGTGTTGACATCAAACCTAATTTGATCAAACATCACAGATATGCACATTTCATCCCCAATCCAATTATTACCATTCCTCATGACAGTGTATGGACAGCTGCCCCCCCAGGGTATACTTGTACATTTAGGCTAAGACATAGTTTCTGATTTCGGACTAACATAGTCTGCCTCTACAGGTCCAGATGGGGCCAATATAGGCACATAAGTGCAGTCTATTGCACCTGCAACATTGGGGAAGCCTGAACAAGAGAATGAAGTTAATACAGAGGCTTGTCAACCTGTGGGCTACTTCACGTTCATTTTCACTGTGACAAACCTAAGGCAGCTAAAGGCATATCTGTTTAGACAGACATTTGTATGTACCAGGTCTAAGTTTCATGTATTACCTGTGCATTTGTTATTGTGTATTGTTAATGTATTGTGTTTTTAGGTTTGCTCCTGTAAAGCACTTTGTGACTTATGGCTCTGAAAAGCGCTATGCAAATAAACTTTACTTACTTACTTATATCTGCGATTTCATACAACGCCAGCTTGATTCGTTGCGTTTCATGATGACCGGGGAAATAGATGAGCATATCCGGATACTACTTTATAGCAAGCTGCGCCCTTATGATTTCCCGGCGTGCAGTTGCGTTTGCAAGACTTCTTCGTCGCCAAAGCTGTACAAGAATGTCCCACATGCCAGAAACACAAAGCTATAAAGACCGACTGAACAGTGGTCAAGGCCTAGCTACGTAGAATGTGCTTCCCTATGTGGGGTGCCATCAGACTAAGCTGGGCCTATTGAGCCTGTACCTCTCCCATAGATACTCATCAGGGAAACCCAGTGGATTTCTTCCGTCTCTGATGAACCTTGGGGCTGGTGGTGTAAAAAAACTCTGTCAAATCTGAGCACCTTCACCCACAGGGTTGTCAATGAACGGACATGTTGTAGTTGGTTATAGCTGGTCTTTAAATGTACTGCTTACAGCCTAGGCCTCTGTCAATTAACCTATTGGCTTTTGAAGTCAACGAAAGTGGTAAGACATGATTTTTTTGACGTGTTTCTGTTTATTCATACGTTCTTTAGAACTAAAATATACACGTAAATTCATGCTTGTTCACACTGGGAGAAAAAGGTCGCTACGGAGTAGGCTAGTTCCGCGGTACGAGTTACCATGGTTACTGAGCAGGGCATCCTTTGAGCCACAGTTATGGAATGGAACTCTCACTTAAATTAGCGAGACTTTCTGAAAATAAGCCAGGGTTGTCCTTCATCTGCCTTGATGGAATAGGGGGCCCTGCTGCGGGTCTTTGTGATCACAGGCGCAGCGATGCTACGGCTGCTCTTGATAGTATGTTTGCTCAATTCTCTGTGGGAGCAATTGCACTTTGGACTGTCACAACGTCTTGCCATTCTGACACCGCACAGCGTGTTATGGGACATCAAAGAGTCTGCAGCACATTCGATTTGCTGAGCTTGGCCTAACAATTAAAGAGTGCCTTGTGACGATAAGCTGAAAGGGGGCTGAGGTGTGACTGTAAATATAAACGTTTTTCTCATCCTCCACTTACACATCCACTCGGATGGGCTGGCGGCGGAGATTGACTATCAACCTTAACGTGACGGAGAGAAAGGCCCCAGCATACTGTAAATGCCTCATATGGTTTATAGGCATCTGGAGGGGTGGGGGGGTAATAGCTATCAGAATGATGTTCCGTGACTTCCCTGTTGCGTCACGCTTTATCCAACCAAATATTCTGAGCGAAGCCTTAAACCGAACATGAGAAATTACCTTAACTACTGAAACGTTCCATCTTCTGTCCTGTTTGTTATGTTTATCTCATATTTTTTAAATGAAGCGTTAGGCCAAGATTTTAGATGACAAAGTGCCAGTGTTAGATGTACTGTATATACAATTGGAGACGGTATTCTCTCCTATGTGTGACAACAACCACACAATCTCTACTCTAAATAGCTTTAAAGCTCTCAGTGGGGCCAAGTCGCTTCGGGTTTTTTTTCCGCATCCAGATAGAGAGATGCATGTCTCGATTGAATACACACAGACAGGCACAGTGACCGTGCTTTACAGTCTGGTTTTATAGCAATGCATCCCTCCCATAAGTACATTGTGTCAGTTTTGTGGTGTGTCCTCATTTCAATCATTAATCTGGAGCACCCGTTGTTCCCTTAATCCCAACCCAACCTTAACCCACACGCTGGCCCGGCTCCGTCGTAGAAGACAAGATACGCACTGACACTGGAGGGAGGAATACGAAGAATGAACGGAGAATAAAGGGGCTACCAGTTGAAACCTGTCAGCCCACCGTCAAACACGGTCCACATCAACTGGACGTCCGAAGGCTTACTGGGTTTTCCAAACCACTGCTCTCGCATCATGACAGTAGATTTCCTATAGCAGGATTCTAACAGTATGTCAGACTGGTGATGGCATTGCAATGCCTTGCAACTGCAGGGTCTTAAACCACCAAATAAGATTTTTAAGATCGGTCAAAACCGTTCTAAAACGAGGATTTGTGATGGGGGGCAGGGGAGGTAAAATAAATGCATTTGCCGATGACGATAACGAGATGTTTAATTGTGATACTTTAAATGCATAATGATGTGTTATTAATCAGCTGGACAATTTTATGGACTTATGAACCGCATCCAAAGTCTATGTCATAAATACAGGTCAGGGAGGTTGATGTATTGGGGAATAAAGATTAATCACAAGTTGCATTTTAACAGGACTCTCCGCATGGATGCATTTTATTTTGCTTTTATGTGCGGGAGGCTAATCGCGGTGGCCGGGTGTGTGAGAAGACCCAATATACTGCGCAAATAAAAATAAAAAAACGTATCTACTGCTGTCAATTAACGGCAGTTGCGGACAGGTCCATTTTAATAAGGCAGTGAATTCGAAGAAGAAGAAAAAAATGGTGCGCTCTGCAAGGTTTTGTAATATAAATGCTGTCGTTCACAACCTTAAGAAGGTCAGTCTAGCGATTTCCCCTTTGCAGTCATTAGAGAATGGAAGCCCGATGTTTGCAAAGTGCATGAGCCGATAAGGTTGACTGCAGTCCAGACGGTCAACAGCATTGGAAAAGATGGAGCATGATGGATTAAAATGGCCCTGTAGAAAGAGCTCTGAGTGCTCTCCCAGTTTGTGCATGGCCTACCTCTCGTACGTCAATGCAAGACTCCTCCGTAGGAAATATATCAGCCTTAAAAGGATAAAGCTGTGCCACATGCAACGTATGTATAAAAAAATAAATAAAATAAATAAAAACTTATGTAGAGACAAATTATTTTGTCTTGGAGGCCTCGAATTCAAAGACCCAACATAGACTAAATGTGAGAGTAGAAATGAGGGTTAAAGGAACAATCAAACACCTCTGCCCAGTCACCAGGTTGGATCGAAGTAGCTCGTCAGTGTCCTCTTAACTTTGTACCTTCAATTTCTCCTCCCAAGGTTCCGAGGCAGGCCTCATTCAACTGCTTCAACTTCAGTCTAGACCGTATTCAGTATTTTTTGTATTATTTCATTTTTTGGACTGGTTTAATCTTCAATTCGCTTCCTCTCTTTTCTCAATTCAATGTCACTGAGTACACCAAGAGTTTCGTTTTCACTGAGGCCTGTTTCTGACGTGAGTCACCTGGTATTCAGGCTTGTCCGCTTTGCCATTTTTCAGAGGCTAATGCACGGCCCTGAATCACGGCACGGCACATCTTTCATTTGAAGCGTGCTCCTTTTAAGAATTTTTTGGGCTCCCAAAACATTGGTGAAAGCATGACCACCCCAGCATTACAATGGCACGGTTCAACCCGGGTCCGGGTGAGATTGCATCTTACCGTCGGCTTTCTCACAGCCCCGTAACAAGAGCACTAATCAAAAGCCTCTTTTGATGTGATGGTATCACATGGGGGCATTTGACCCAAAAAATCATTTTTTTTATCACTACTCCTCTTTTGAGGCTGTATGAAAGACCAGAAGCTCAGAAAAAAGAAAAAAAAAAATTCAGCATGGTGTTTTTCCCAAAAAGGCCTATTTTATTGCTACAAATATGTCATCTTGGTTTAGAACGGTAACTAAGCCTCTGTGACGTCAGTGACATCAACAAACACAGAGATAGAACAACTATCTCTATGTCAACACACTTGCGGGGCCATCTTGTCATACAAAGAGAAAAGATGGCCACCTGCTCTGCCTCAAACGCTGTCCTCCACCTTTGATGACAGGCCACAGTGTTAGCTTAGCGCCACTGTTCCTCAGGCATGGAGGGCATTAAACATGCAATTTCAGGTTTTACTGTGCATGACATGAAGCTGTCAAATATGCCTCGATTAAATTAATTGCTCAATCAAAACGCAGTGATGAAAGCTCATTAGTGTCTGTAAAGCACAATGGGAGACTGATTCACGGAGTGCTAGAAACCTATGGAAATACTTTTTAGCAAAATCATGCAAAATGTGGAATTTCACAGATTTTACAATCGACAGTGCGACAAATTAAATACTAGACAAGTTTGTTTTTAACCTCAAATTGAATATGATGTCTAGAGAGCAGAACATAGACACAGCAGACACACGCCCACACACACACACACACACACACACACACACACACGTGCACATATTGTCTACGCATTTTTCTTTTCACTCTCTCACTGGTTCATTTTAACCATCCCAAGCAGATGGGGAGACACAGACAGCCTCACACTGCCTAGGCAGCTGTGGATGTGTGTCGACAAGAAGTAATGAATAATCAAGTGCAACCTCCAACTGCTTCATATTAATAGCAAGGTGTTCTAATTACATTCTCACCACTGGCCTGGTTTTGTGCTATGCACCATTTGAGGCTGTGGTGATTTAGAAGTGTTGTCGCAGGATGACAATGAACAGGTTGTGCTTGTAGATGTTTGGTCTAATTTTGTCAAACAATCATCCCTTCTACAGTTTATGGAGTAGCGCACCAGATGTAATGTTAAAAACACAATTTGAATTATCTTGTATGATAACAAAGTGTAAGAAAACACCTCCGTTCGTCCATCTATCAATCCCTCCATCCAGCAGCAGTCTTTTCTTTTTAACATGCTAAGGCTGTTGCACTGTAAATGTTTCAACTCCTCTCAAATGTGTCTGGTGTTTTCCTCTCAAGTCAGTCACATAGAAAAATCATAATTTGAGAGACGATTGGTTATTTTCCCATTCCCAAATGTTAGCACTTAAGGGGGAACCACTCAAAGCTACTCTTTCAGTATGCTTCTCTTTGTGCCATCCCCGATGTTCAAAACATCATTATTTTGTGGCCTTCGTGGTTAGGGAACTCCTCATTCAGTGCAATTCTTTTTTTGTGTGTGGAGGCACAGTGCAGTGACATCCCAATGTGGCCCACACATATCGTTTTAAAGATTAATGGGGGGGGGGGGGGGGGGGGTTTGGGAGAATGACAAGGGCATTTATCCCAAAAAAATGCATACTACTTTGATCAGAAGGCTAAAAGGCCCCGGCGGAACAGGTGTCGGCTACCTTTGACGGTGTCACTGCCTCTCTGTCCCCATCTGCCTCTCCCTTTCATATCCATATGTATGGAGTTTTAGCCCGCCTTACCCCCATCGCCTCTGCTGTCACTGGGTACGCGTCCTCCTCAAGAGCACCTTGTAGCGCCCTTCATCCAGCATCCGCTTTTGTCCCAAATCGCGTTTTCAATGTTCTGTACACGACAGTGATTTTCTGCTACAATTTGCCTTGCTATTTCGGAACTACCATCTATCCATTCCATCCAATACCATGCGGTATACTTGTAATCACAAGGGAATGGCCTCATATGTTTTTCATCATACAACTGCGCACAAGCGGCATCGTGTTGGCATGTTGCAACCGTAAGTGAGCAGCACATCCTCGTCCTAAATGTAAGAAGTGTATGAACCGTCTGAGCAGAGCTGCACTCAACCCGGGCAACATGTCATGAAATAACCATGGAAACACATACCCCGTCGGCAATGTCTTTGCTTCTGTGTTATTTAATTTAAAAAATACTCCAGGGAGTGCAACTTGGTGAATAACCACGGGGGAATATCTGGCTTGTGTTCCTCCCAACGAGCGGCATTGATTTCCGTGCCTTCACCAATATTGTAATTATCCCCCCAGCATCTATACGATGGTATCTATCAACTCGAAAAATGGACCCGAGCCACCATTCCCTTGGCTTTTTCTCGTGAGGGGTTATCCCAGTTATCTCAGTCATCTCAATCACTGTGAATCGTAAGTGTTGGAATCGACCAGCCTCCCTGCAATTACTATTTATAGAGATTTGACATGTGCAGTGCACCCGCCCTGGCTTGAACCTGGGTTGAAAATTAGAAAGATGTCTATGTTTGTTTACTCACCTACAGTCCGATGTGCTCCGTGGTCCAGGGAGATGTGAATTGTGAAGTGACTGAGCAAGCTAAGTGGCAAAAATGGAATTTCAAAGAACTTTAGCGGAGAGGAATCTGTGAATGAGGCGTCGCCTTGGCAGAGCTAGTTCAGGCGGGCGACTCAGACAAAAATCTATTGTCCAAGTCACACCAATCACATAGCTCAATGGTCTAACCACAGTACTGCAGTTAACCACTCTGGCTCCTACAACTCACTGCTGCATACACACTGTGCCTGCTCGTGCTGCTGCACACCCACCTCCACCCCAGCCTCCACCGCAGCCTCCACCTGCTTTGGGTCTGTTGCTCAGTATCTATCGGGGGAATCTGCAGATATCTGCTCCCTGCACATGGTTGTACATGGAGTGTTTGAATATGACCTTGTGCGGAAAAGTAATCCAGAGCAGCATACCCCTAACACCAACTTTCAATACATTACCATGTAATTGCATACACAGTTTTACATATCATAAGTTGTCCTGACTGAAATTAATATATGGAAATCTATGCCTGGAGCAAAGTTTTACCTCAGTACTATGTGATAAGTGAAAGCCCAATCCAATGCATTTTTTATCTCGGGTTTTAAACCGGTTTTAAAGATAGTAGTACTATGATAAAAAGTACTAAAGATAAAAAAGTATAAATAGATTTAAGAGAATTGTGGACGTGATCGTCAACTACAACTTATTCAACCAAGTAATACCACTCATTTCAGAAGTCCATTATCATTATGTCTTCATACTATTGTGATTAGTAAAAGAAGCCTAAACAAACAAACACATACATGCTTGCAGTGTGCCTGCAGCTGGCCAAAGAGGAGGTCACAATCGCTAGAACAAGAGGCCTCCTAATCCAACTCCACTCTGCCAAACCTTCTTTCAGGGGCCATCCTGAAACACACTAAAACATAAGCAAAAAGTCATTTCAATTCATAATTCAGCCTTCACCCGTTCAAGTCCAATAGAAATGTAGCTTCTATTATTTTATAACTTCTTGTTACGCCTGCGTAGCTTTTAGTTTTACAGCAGTAATAGCAAATCACTACAGCACTTAAATAGATAAATTGATAGAGATAGTAGTGTGGATGGAGTGCATTCATTGTTATTTTGTGCGGGGAACCTATTGATTTTCCCCCCGGTGGGGAAGCGGTTGAGATGAAAGCATATCTTTGAATTACACAGCAGGCTGAAAGACAATACGAATCGTCTCAATGTATCGATTGAAGACGCTGAGAGTCCACCCTGTATTACAAACGCATGGACATAGGCGGTGGCTCACCTTCTGTCAAGAGCAACGGAACTGTCAGGTAGTGGTCAGAAAACCTGCGTGCTGATGCTGTGCATCTCAGCCCTGACATTTAATGACTTCTTGGAAAGAAAACCCCCAAAAAATAATCATAGCACATCACATATAAGAAGTAAATCTTTGAAAATGTGAAATGAATGCGTGTCTCTTTTAACAAATACAGTAATATTGGCTCACCTTGTAGGTGTTTGTTGGTTTACGTTTCACTACCCTAGGACTGACTGAGCAGATCAGAGGAATGCTGCCACTGTATGGAGCACCAACTTGTTACATGTACGTGGAGGAAATGTCTAACTTATTTCAATTTTTTGGAGCAAAATCAAATAATGCATTCATTCTGAGATCCACGTTACTTCACAGCCACACGGTATTACACGTACAAGAAAGGTATATATATGTATTAAAAAAAAAAGTTGCATGCCAACATGGCTTCAAAACCCCAGAGTAAACATTCACCGAAAAAGGTTTCAGAAAAGGAAGTGCAACTCAAGGAAAAATATACCCTCTGTCGCCTGTTATTATTTTGTCTTTGAGATGCCCTATATCAAGCTTCCTGCCATCGAAAATGAGGATGAGGAGAAGGAGGAGGCAGTAGGAGGGGAAGGGAGGGGGGTGTCTGTAGCTCAGGTAGAAAACAATCAATCAAACAGATAGCAAGTGGATTACCAGACAATGTCTGTGTACATGTGCTCTCAGGTAGAGAAAGGAGAGCACATGGCCAGGCAGTTCTGAAATGGACTAGCAGCCGCAGCAAGAGAGTTTAAGGCAACAATATCGCGGGACCTCAACAATGGCACAAAACAGCTTTGCTGGCTTGGACAAGTGACACTAGCTATGGCAGAGAGCCCATATGCTGTCAATTACAGACTCACAGCTAACCATAAGCCTAAGACTCACAACATGAACATTTAAGTACCAACTAGTTTATTAAAACACCTGCCATGTTGTGAAAGGCCATTTTAAAAACTAAACCAAACAAAAATAAGAAAAAAAATCACCATAAAATCACCATGTTGTTGGTGATGGTGTTATTGTTTTTTTTATCATTTTGTGAAAACAAATGTGTGTGTGAGCTTGTGTGTGTGTGTGTGCGTGTGTGTGTCAGCATGCCTGATGCCATGGTATGAAACACAGACACACACTGACATGCTGATACTCCCTGTGTGTCACCATTAAAACAGTATATGCCAGTAGCCTGCTCAGTATTCAGCTCGCACTCTGGTTCTTAGTCAACCGTTGTTCTGTAGTTCTGATGCAAATACGTCTGTGACGGTGTGCGCGGTGCTAAGAAGAATCTTATCTGCAACAGGATGATTCACAGAAAAGAGGCTGGACAACACACACACACACACACACACACACACACACACACATTGAATTAGCATTTAAAACTGAAAACACAATCTTATCGCTTGGTTAATAAGCCACGTTTGCTGCAATCAAAGTAATATTTTTCGTCTGGTGACGGTTTACTTTGTGTAGATACAGACAGTCGCGGATTAAGTTGCTCACTCACACAAAATGAACACACACACACACACACACACAGCTCAAATACGAACATATGGACACCAATGAACCCACGGAGCCAAACACCAATTCAACCCTTCACAAATTACCCCCCACACACACACACGAACACACCCATATCACGTCCTTTGTAAAACCAAACATTAGGTTCACCGCTAAAGCTATTATCTAATGGGTTTCTATTTGATCTTTCGACACTTCTTAATAGATAGATTTGCAGTAAGTTACTGTAACAATGACAGATAATTGAGCACCGTCACAGGACAAATGCAGAGTTTGGCATTGGCTCCTCAGTGTAGCATGAAAAATACATCTGATCTGTTTTCATCTGATCTGTTTTTCCATAATAAGCAAAGCTTACAGATACAAAGGCACATGCACTTATCTATCTCTTTCAAGATAGTTTTGAATGTGTCTTTTATTGAAGAGAAATACTTATTTAGATAGTCTGGATGGCCTTGACAGAAAGCATTTGTAATTGAAGCATTATTTTCTCTTTTAACATGATGACTTGCTTTGGTCTACTGTCAAGATCATAAAATGTCATCTCAAGCGCATCAACAACAAAAAAAATCTGCAATTTGCCCATTTTGTCAGGCCTCTTAAGGTTATTTTCACAAGGAGACAATGATTTCTGCTCACCTTATTGATGTCAAATGCAAATTGGTTTGCCGGTGTCCTTAGGGCTTTTATTTGAAGGGACTCGACTTCAAATCATAGTCATGAATTGGCAATATCACAAAAAGAGAAGCATCAAGGTTGGCTGTTTTGTGACTTGCTTTCTTTCTTTTGAAGGCTACATTCTTTACCCTCAACGGATAAGTGCACTAAATCCATCCACGCGGCCAACTAACAAAACTTTCATTGCTATTTACAAAAAAAAAGCATTGTCGAGTAAGTTGACTGGCAAGGTCAAACGACCACAAAAAGTGGAATTCTTCAGAACATTTCAATTGGTTCCTTTTTTTCCCCTTTGTTCCACTTTAACCGAAAAATGTGCACTGTGCGAGAGAGAGAGAAAAAATAAAACCCCGCTTCAATCCTCACTTTTGTTTCATTTTGTAGGCTGATAGACATAATATATTTTCTTGGAGATAGCGAAGCAGCAGATAATCAGAAAATGAAGAGTACCTGCACATCCTGTGCGTCTCAGAATGCTTCTCTGTTTATCTCCCAGGTGCTCCTGGGCTCGGCCCGCGTTCTCTCATACAGTGTCTTAGCTGCATCTTTCACTCCTTTCTGGGCCCTTTCCCTTGCTTTGCATTTGCATTGATTCCCCCCCCCCTCTCAATCAATAATAATCCCCCCCCCTTCCTCCCCCCAAAAAAAGCATTTAAACTACTTGGTGAACTTCTCACCCCAAGTGTAACACAAGGCCATTTTCACCAAGTACCAGATATGCTTATGGACATAATAATTGAATATGGTCTGAGTTGTATGTTGTATGCGAGAGAAATGGCATCGGTTTGCTATGAATGCAGCGGCTCTGACACATATTCTACACGTGACAAAAATCTTTCCAAGACTTCCAATACTTGAACTAAGTTTGGCATGTCATTCTAAACTTCACCGAACTCACTGGCCGATATTAACCTCCAGCATTGACAATGGGTCATTTGGGAATGTTCCCTGCTTATTGCTGACAGCTTTCAAAGGAAATAGAATTTGATGCCAAACTGTTACTACTGGCAGAGTGGAGTGTGTTTACATGGCAATGCTTGTTCCTCTCTAACACACTGATCACCATGTTTGGCAACATTGCTGAGCTGTAATTCCCACACCGTGAGGACTTATTTTTTTCCCCTATGTTTAGAAAATAACACTAATTGCAATTCTCCGTTAGATTGTTGAGTGACAAGAGACCGAAGAGGCATTCAAAACCAAGTTTTCAATCCCAAGTGTGTGCTCTTAGTCCCTTTGAGTGGAAAGCTGGTATGCTATTGACAAGAAGGCTGCACAGGTATTTGGCCATTCTCCAAACTAACAGCAGCAGGCATAAGGACCCACCATTCTTTCTATCTGACTTCTTGCCCCAATGCAGATTCCTTTATTTTGTTGGTGTAATTAAGTGTACAACGTGCAACATGATAATTTGTGCGTTTGGACAGCTGGCATAATATTTAGTGTAATCTGTGTTTAAAAGGGAACATGCTGCCTTACAGTTGACAGCAATAGTATAGATGGTGGAACATCCGTGCTGTCTGAAATGGAACACAAGTTTGGTCTGTCATGGCTTCACCTTGGGTGTACATACATATGTGTGTGTGTATTGAACTATCAACATTTATTTTCTCTTCTGAAGCCAGTTTGTCCAAGGACGGTTCTGGAAGTGGAAACCAAATATGCTTTTCCCATATTGTCACAGCATGACAGCCATTCTGGAATTTGTGTTAACGCATCACAGTGTTTTTCAATTAAAAAACCCTGACAGTGCCCCAACCTCGTTTTTTGACTTTTTATTTCGAGAAGTATTTGAACAATTACCATTGTCACAGAGTGTCTTGGCTTGTTACCGGGAAATCCTGTTACCAAAGTAAAGCCCTGCCTGTTCACACTCCCTTATTCAAGACACTAAAGTAATGGACATCATTTCCCAGGTCACCAACCGTTTTGCTCTGTGTCACTGTTCGCAGTCTCATTGTGTTATGAAAATGGATTCCCAACACAAAAACGCCACAGTGTTCCCCAGACAACGGCACAATCTCCTAAAACCCCACTCTGTTACCCAGACAGAATCTATTCTCTGCTGCCTTGCTCTGTCTGACTGTGGCCGTTATATTTCTGGGGCAGAAGTCCAAAGTAGCACAGATGACACAAAGTTGCTTTGCCCCAGATGTTTCAATTTGCACAGCCAGAGAAACATGGCATATTTTGGGCCAAGCTCAAAGATCAAGCTTTCCCTCCATCTGTTCACAGCTTTTGTAAGAGGAAAGGCTGTGGTGGACATTTGAACGTAAAGCTCATAATATATTTATTATATGATGTTATGTGGAAAGCGTTTTGAAGTACCTTAAAATATGAGTTGTTCTAAACTAGAAGCCCTGCAGACAGGTTAGGATTAGGCTGAATCGGACATAACACACCAAATAATATGGGGGCAGGAACAGCACGAATGGGGTTGTCGTGAAAAAGAAACGGAAGAAACTTTACGGTGTGTGAAATAGATAGACAATGAAAGGCAAAGAAACTCCAGTTAACCTCAATTAACTCGAGTGCAATGGGTCTTTTCAGGCCTCGTCCTATGGAGAATGAAAGCAAGACGTGGGGAAGTTACTATGAGTGACATAACAAAACAACGGGCCAGACAAGTGGCTGCTCCGTTTAGTTTGAAACCGGCTCCTCTTTCTGTTTGTCGGAAAAAAACAAAGACCTGCATTAATGTCTGCTAAATTCTTTGATGGAATGCAAATCAAACATTTCCTGAATTTGATTAAGCTCGGGGGGTGGCAAAGGCCCGCTGTCTAGAACAGTGGGTATCCCTCCAACACTATTTTGTTCTCAGCTATCACGGCGCAGTGATTCATTGAGTCAACGGGGAGAATTTAAAGAGGCTGTTGCCACTTCTTTCGCAGCCTCTGAACTTCTTGTTATTGCACGGCGGCGCCGTCTCATTTCCGTTACTTTGTGCTGTTTAGAGGGAACAATATGTACGAACGGCACCAAGTAGCCACTTGTGACCGTGATAATTGAGCTTTTAGCAGCGATGCATGAAATGCATTCCTGTTATCATGATCATGGAAGCAGAATGTGAAATGAAACGACTTATTGAACTTGACATTTGACTTCCAATCCATCGTGTCCCAACGCGGATAATATTTAGGAAACAGAGTCTCTTGCTGCCAATCACAATACGCCATCCACAGGTTTCCCTGGCATTTAAGGTGTCCAGAGTTAAACTCCCAGGTATTATACCTATTCTCTGTCAATGCCGTTATTGTGCTTTTATTATCACTATCGTCCCGTACTGGGAAACATTTTCAGAGCAGAGAGCCTTTTTTTCCATCTCTTAATCCTCTTCCCAAAATAATACATACACAGTGGGTTAGAAAAACCCCTCCTGATTTCTTGCCTGAGTCTGCCATCGTCCGCCACCCCTCTGGCCAATTAATTATATATTTATCCCTTCACTTTCAAGCAAAAGTAATTTGCGGGAGCCACATAACAAATGACTTGCACATTTTCAAATCCACATTTTTTTCCAGATTACTCTCCTAATGGGAAGGGTCTTAGAGGTTCTGCTCTAAAGGGCAGACAATCCCCCTGGTCTGCCGAGGTATGGGGGGCAGGAAATCCACAGGGATAGGAGCCGTGGTTCAAAGGGGAGGGAAAGCCAGTGTCCTCGCTACAACACCAGCTGCAGGGACGACGTCGTCTCTGGCTAATTCTTCCGCTTCCCCTCCACGCTCCTATAAAGCGGGGGCGGGGGGGGGGGGGGGGGGGGGGGGGGGGGGGGGGGGGGGGGGGGGGGGGGGGGGGGGGGGGGGGGGGGGGGGGGGGGGGGGGGGGGGGGGG
>JAVQIZ010180058.1:0-11600 GCA_036023535.2 Galaxias brevipinnis
TCTCCCTGTAAGAGCCTCCTGATTCCACTGCATGAAAATGTTTTTTTGTAAGCAGAGCGAGGCACATCGAGACAACACTAAAGGCGCTTTTCCAACCAAAGGTCCCCGGTACTTTGGAATGGTCTTGGCTGAGAGCAGATAAGTCATTGGGGTTTTCAAGTGGGCACCTTCCGACAAACTGTTAGCATATACTAAATTGCGCAACTGAATTTCTCTAAAACAGGCCATATAGATGGAAAACTGTCAGGATATTCCCTCAAAAAAAATAAAACACTTTAATGACTTAAAGAGCACTGATGCCCATTCCATTCATACCTCGGCCAGCCAATCACCAATTGTTAGAAAACTGCCAGATACAACTGACAAATTCGGCAAACCATTCATGTAATTGGTTATGGGGTGACTGGTGTAAATAATTTGTAAGGGTGTAGAGGTGTAAAATAACAAATAAAATAAAAAATATATAGTTGAAAATTACGAAAGTGTTTTCTAAAATGCCATTGGTACTTGTGGCATTTTCACAACATTCTTCCATACGACAAAATGATAAGCCACCGAATAATGCTTAAAGCGGCCAAAGTTCCGCACAACTGATTTCCGCAACTGATTTCTCTAGTCTCAAAATTATACTGAAAATGTTTGGGAATGTTTTTGGCCATTTGGGGAAAGTCCCATGCTATTGAGAGAATTACACTTTTTAATACAAATTTACTTTTACTTGAGCCATTTCATGGACTATTAACTAAAGTAACACTGCTTGTACTTGAGTAAGATTTTTCCGTACTCTTTCCACCGGGTTATTTGCAATGAATACGATCAGCTATGTCAACAGAATGAAACTACAAATATTCTTGTGAGCATTTTATGTTTTATTCCTCAAGCAATATATATTTTATACCTTTTATAGCCAGACGTTTTTGGCAAAATCATTTTGAATCAATCTCCAATCATAATGGGATAGCAGAGCCGTATACTAACGTAAATAGTGGGGCCTGTTTTGATTGTACTAAGCACCTTCTTTGCTGACATGTTTATTCTCGAAAAGTTTTATTTGCTGAAAGAAAATCTATTATTACGCAGCCATCAAGGTATTGTGTCTTCAACTTCCTAGCTGTTGCCTCACTGTCCACTATTCAGCTTGTGCCCGCTTTCCTGTAGTCACATAAGTTTGTTACCCACAGCATGTTTTATGCAACTAAAGCTTATGTAGCAGAAATAGTTTGTCAGTAGAAATGTTACATTGTAGCACTGCTCAACCCAGTGAATCACTCTGCTCCGCATAACTTTTCAACGTGATCATCTCGCCCAAAATAATTATTGCAAATAGGTCGAGGTCTCCTCCCCTTTCTTCCCCCCTGCTGACAAGCTGCATACAGCATACAGTGCATGTAGGCACACTGGACTAAATAGCAAAACAAAACAGAAGTTCGGGTTGAGTCCGGGTTGTGAATTCAGATGATGAGTGTGGGCTGGGTTCAGTCCACAACTGGGGTTCGAGTCAATGCAGCGGAGATAATCAAGATGCTAAACAGCAAACTTCCATTTTGGATAAAAAAAAAAAAAGGACCTGGCAAACAGATCTTGCAGGGCTAACCATCACATTATAGACATCCCTGAGAGCTGTAAAAATGGCCAAGACCCAGTCAAGTTCATATCTAAGATGTTGGTGGAGGTTATTGGCAGCAAAGTCTTAGAAAATCCATCAGAGCTCGAGAGGGTGTGTAGCCAAGGGCTAATCTTTAAGCATAAAAACAGGAACCACCGACTACGCTACTCCCTTTCTGGTGTAAACGGAAGACACATCCTAATTTAAAAGCTGCAGGTTACTACAGTGAGGCTGAGTATGTTACCAAGCATCCAACCCAAAACAGTAATGATGCATGCAAGGAGATTTATTTACAAACATTAAACAATAATCAGCAACATAAAGACAGTCAACACAATCTGACTAGCAGTATGGGATAGCTAGATTAAAGGTTACAGGAAGGACAAACTTCACTTATATCACAGTCTATGGTAACAGAGACGCATACCAGATATCACAGCAAGGCAATAACTTGGGACAGCACGGGTCAGGTGGGAAACTACTTCCAGAATATTTTAGTATAAAAAATCACAACTCCAGTCGTGCGAGTTACCAATATCAATAAAAAGTGCTTACCACTTAAAAGACCAAACGGTAAGATAAAAACACAAGTTACAATTAAGAGTCATTAAACCCTTTAAATCCAGGTCAGTAGACACCGTCTCCCATGCTGAACCAAATCCCAACTTCCTCCCTTCCAATTCGCCACACCAGGTTATATGGGGTAAAAACTGCACACCTGCAACAGATAATCTAATTAACACAAGAGACACCCAGCCAATACCACCAAATCAAAAACACTGCATCCTCACTCAAAGTTAAACCAAGCACATGCAAATCAAATAAATACTACAAAAACTTACATATTTAAAATAAAACATGGCTGAGATAGTTTAAACGGACAATCAAAACAATGATGTGTGGCTGTGGCTGTTACAGGTCCACCGCTTCCTTTATCCCAAACCCAGGGAGGGGGCCCCTCCACGGACATTTGTTTTGTACCTCAATCAATACCAGGAGATGGAACACGTGTTTTACGCTGGGCAAGATTACATGAACTGTGCTACCTTGGTCGGGTTAGAAGATGCTACTCAGACTTAAACGCTGCTCTTTCCAAGAGACGAGCAGCATTTAATGATGTCTAATTAGCTTTCGGGGTCCAGTTCACATTGCTCTACCTGGTAGGGCTACACCATAAACTGTATATATTTATCGTAATTACAATATTGCTACCAAAAAAAATTTCTAAAAAAACATTTTTCCAAAATTAACAAATTTCGTAAAAAACACCCACTCGCTCCACTGCATCAAAGCAAGCTCCAGACTCCAGACTAGCGCTATGACCAATCAGAGGTGTTCTTGTTGTGCATGTTAACGAGTTGATCATCACTCTCATGAGAGGCTAATTCCATTGTATTTGCCTACTACTTGCAAAAGTCTGTAATAGCTCTACTATTTGGCCGAGGCAACTGATACCCAGAGTGTGAATTACAAGAGGTTTTACAGAAGTAGCTGAAGTTGTTGCTTCTAATAGTAGTATCTTACTCTGGTCAAGAAAGAAGCTATACTACAGAAATGGTTCAAATTCAAGGTTGAAGAAAAGCCCAACAAAAAAAGTTTTAGTTTTGAATAAATTTCACTACATATTTCTAAGGCACACATAAGTACAAAAACAACAAAACTTTTATATGCATATAGTGTTTATTTTCTGTAATCCCTTTCTTGTCCCAAAATATGTCACTACCAAAACATTGTTGAAAATATGTAATAATTATAAATGTATTTAATCTATTAACATGTATATATGTTTTTCATGTAAAGTTGATTTAAAAAAAAATGTATTGGTGTGTTTGAACACTAAGATATTTCGTATGTTTTTTTTAAATAACTTAAATAGATTAACGTAAAACAAAAATCCATATGCAATTTTTGTATTATGTATTATATTGACTTCATATTTATTGATTGATGATATTTCGTATGTACACACAAAATCAATCATTATAGCAGAATTTGAATTGATATCTCAACAAACTTTTTATGAGATCCTTTTTGAAAAAAAGGGTGTTTAAGGACACTGTTTCGGTAGTGACAACAGCATTTCATTAGTGACAACTGTATTCATTACAATTACATTATATATTAAATTGCATTGCAATCATTTATTAATCAATCATTACATTGTAATATCATATATTAAACTTTAATCCAAAGCTATTTACAAAAAAATAGTACTTTCACCAAGAGAAGGTTAAAAACTACAAGTCAGATAGACAAGATATGTGCATACCCAACCTAATCACCTAGATAAGAGCTAAGGAAGTGCTATATTAGACACCAGAATACAACACAGGACCATCGCAAACCAAATAAACAATGTCTTGGTACAAACAATTACTCTGTACAAACATTTACTTACAGGGTTGTAGTGGGCATGTCACGCGGGGGACCGCCGTTACCCCACTTCTTTGAGCATGATTTTTAATTTTTTATAATTTTTTAGTTTTTTACTATTTTAGAATTAAAATGTCGTGTTGCCAATGGTAACAAGTGTACACATCAAGCAAACCTCCCCAATAATGTCTTCTTTGTCATAAAAATCCCAAAGTGTGTTCAGTGGTTGTTGATGGCAAACTAATATTTATCAAGCATTACATCATAGATTGAGTTTTCGGTTTGTGCCCCTTCATGTCTTTACCCTAATGCCTTGTGTTACATTTGTTCTGACGCCAACCCTGGAACTCACTAAGTAGGTCAAGTATTTTGGTGAAACGTTTTACCAACGGAACAATTGTAGCCTATAAGCAGATGTATAATAAACCAAACTTTATTAAGCACTTTACCTCCACCGTACAGCGTCCATATGCGCATGCATAACGTCATTCCTAACGGAAGTTTTGTAATACAGTAGCTAGTAAGTAAGCATAAATATTTTTCGACTCTGGGCAATTATTTTAAGTCTACTTGTATTTGTGTGTGAGTATGTGTGCGTGCGTGCGTGCGTGTGTGTGTGTTTGCGCACATGTGGCATTCTTTGTGATGACTTCAAAAAATGTGCTTCTCCCAATAAAAAAATCCTCACTACACCACTGATTACTCAGTACATCAAATCGCTCCATATTCATTTTTGCATTATGTCACTACCAAAACGGTATAAATTGTTTCGGTGGTGACGGTTTCGGTAGTGACAAATTTAAGATAATCTAATCAGAAATTTAAATTGCTGGCATGTGCATATCTATAGCAAATAGAGTGACATCTATTGAAATCAACATATGTAGCTATTTTAAACAAAATTGTTAACTTCACTGGAGAAATTATGTGTTCGGCAATGACGATTTTTAAAACCACACACTGATTTCCAGATTTTAGAGGACATTTACTACGAAATAATGAAACAAAACTGTTAAATATGCTAATCTAAACAAAAAGGTTGCAGTTTCACTTCCTGGTTAAAATTGTAGGGGTGTTGCTAAAATCAGGCTTGGTATGCAGACAAAAACTAATTGTGTTTCGGTAGAGGCAAAAAAGTTGGGGATATCGATTTTCACGTAAATTTTCTTAATTTATGATTTTTTTCCGAAAATAGATCTGAATCTTTCAATTGCCATTTAGAAAATGTATTAAATTATTATTAAAACAAAGTAAATAAATTGACAAAAATGTTTTTAACTGTAATTTTCAACAACTGAATTTATGGGTTTGGGTTGGGGACAGGCAACTGCCAATAGAAAGTAGCAAATAAACCCTGATTTGTAGGCTAAATGTCTAATTGCATAGTATCACAATTAAGTATTGTTCCTAAAAAGATCATATCATTATCAAGATAAAACATAAGTTTAAACAGTTAATAATTTTTTTAAATACTTATATTAGAAGGGGACTGCAATTTGAACCATTTCTGTAGAGTCGCCCATATATGATGACAGTTAACTTACGAACAAGCGATACAATTTATAAAAAAGACTCACAGAGCATAGCATACATGGCATTTTAAAATCAAATTGTATGCGCTGTGGCATGGAGATGTTGACTCTAATTTGGGTTCTATTGAATTTAGAAAAAAATTCGGATATTACGAATGTGTGTAGAACACTTAACGAATACAGCCAAATATCACTGAACGGGACTACTGTACCATGCGTTTGATGTGTTTTAAATCAGCCACTGTAGAGTTAAAATAATATGCGTATCTCAAGTCGTTTGGCAGGCATTTTTATCCAAAGCAATTTACGAGTGGAGATACATTCACAAATTTACCTGTCATCATTGCACCATAGCCTAACCACTACACTGCAGCTTCAAAAATATCGGTTAACTTTTGATTCGTCAGACAATGCACGTTTTCTCACAATACCAACATGATGATGACAATAAAAATTTTGTCAAAGTACAATGTATGAGGCAGTCAATTAACCTACTTGGTGTTAAGGGAACAAAATTAAGTGGTTTGATAATTGAAAGCCACAGGTGAAACAGACGCGATTCAGCTTGATACATTTTTACGTCTCTCAGACTCATTTATTGACTTTATTTAGCTGGTCCATATTGTCTTCATCTACGACAGACAGCAGCATTTTTATTGTTTCTCCATGGCGCTGCCGTTGGACAGGGCTGTGGCTTTGTGTCATTTTTTTGTCCAAGGACATTTTCCGCTGCATCTTGACCTCGAGATCACAAGATTATTAATAAGGTTATAATTTTACATTTTTCATAAATGTATATTTTGTTTTATGTATGCAAACAAAAAGTGCATATTGCTGCTGATCTTATTCATGTTTTTTCAATATAAAAATGATTTCACTGTGTGTTTCAGTACTTTTTGAAGATTTTGAGCACAATTTTAACAATACCGCGATAATATTAATAACCGTGATTGGTCACTTTAATTCCATCCATCCATCTATCCATCCATCCAACCATCCATTCATTCTCCACCACTTATCCGGGGCCGGGTCGCGTTGGCGGGAGGCTAAGCAGGGTAATCCAGACGTCCTTCTCCCCAGCAACGTTTTCCAGCTCCTCCTGGGGGATCCCGAGGCGTTCGCAGGCCAGCCGAGATATATAATCTCCAGCGTGTTCTGGGTCTACCCCGGGGTCTTCTACCAGAAGGGGGTGCCCGGAAAACCTCCAACGGAAGGTTGAGGTAGCAACTCACTCCCAACCCGGAGAGAACACTCCACCATTTTCTAGCAGAGAACCATGGCCTCAGACTTGGAGGTGCTGACTCTCATCCCGACCGCTTCACACTCGGCTGCAAACTGCTCCAGTGCGTGGTCAAGGTCACAGTCTGAAGAAGCCAACAGAACCACATCATCTGCAAAAAGCAGAGAAGCAATTCTGAGGTCCCCAAACTGTACACACTCCTCCCCCCGGCTACGCCTTGAGATTCTATCCATGAAAATCACAAAGAGAACTGGTGACAAGGCAAAGCCCTGATGGAGTCCAACACCCACTGAAAATGTATTTGACTTTGTGCCGAGTATACAAACACAACTCTCCCTCCGGTTATATAGGGACCGAATGGCTCTTGGCAACGGCCACGGTACCCCATACTCCCACAGTACCCCCCACAGGACTCCCCGAGGGATACAGTCGTTGGCCTTCTCCAACTCCACAAAACACTTGTAGACTGGAAGGGCAAAATCCCATGACCCCCCCAACAGCCCTGCAAGGGTAAAGAGTTGGTCCACTGTTCCACGACCAGGACGGAATCCGCATTGCTCCTCCTGGATCTGAGGTTCGAGAATCGGTCGGAGCCTTCTTTCCAGCACCCTGGCACAAGCTTTCCCAGATAGGCTGAGAAGTATGATACCCCGATAATTGGAGCACACCCTCCAGTCCCCTGCACTCTTAAAAATGGTGGGTTGAAAATAACCCAAATTGGTATATTGTCAACCCCACTGCTGGGTAAATATAGGACAGAACACACGCTGGGTTATTGTAACCCAGCAAAATTGGTTGGGTATTTAACCCAGCCAATTGGGTCATCTCGTTAACCGAAATGTTGCGTAAAATTGATTAATTGTTGGGTTGAAAGTAACCGCATGCTTGGGTTATTTACTTTTATTTGTATATATTCACTAATTCATAAATGTATAGCATTTAGAGGCACACTCAGTTCCTCATGAATAAATAGTGCAATTTTACTACTAACTATTTTTAGGCTACATACAGGCCTATTAGGCTATAAATGACATCATAAACATAATTCAGTGGACACATTACTAGTTCTTAAATCAAAAATATATTTTTATTTAAAACATTAACTTAATTGAAATGCATATTCAACTTCATCAATAAAATTATTTCTGTATATGAACATGTCAAATTCGGAAAACTAACCAAACAGACACGAACCGGCAAAAAGCAGCCATAAAAAAAGGTCAGTTTGCTTTGAACGAGAACGTCCATGAGGAAAAAAAAAGTCTTCAAACCCGGAATACAAATGTAAAGTTTAGGAAACACACATGTTCACCCAGGAAATATGTTTCTACAAATAAAGCATGTTTTTAGTAACAAAGTTATATTCCACATAGCTAGCTCAGCTGCCTGCTCCTGCAGACAGACAATAAACGTAACTAAACTAGAAAATACTTAAACAAACCCAAGAAGGAACACGGGAGGACGACTGACACAAAACCTGTTCCAGCAGGAGACAAGATCTTTACTAGGAAAACACGACAAAGAAACACGCAAACAGCAAACAATGATAGAACCCAGAACACAGGAAAACGGGAACTTAAATACAAACCAAGGGAGACCAATAAACCAAACAGAGACCAAACAAGGTAACAGGGAGCAGGTGCAAACAGTACAGAAATCAGGCTCTAAACAGGCAAGGCCATGACAGCCCCAGGACGGAGCCCTGGGGATCACCCTGTGTGACTGTGGACGTATCAAAAGTAAATCCATTAAGTGATACGAATTGATGTCTGTGAGATATGACTGAAGAAGAGAGAGTGCAGTGCCCTCAACACCCAACATTTGCTGCCTGGAAATAAGTAGTTTGTGACACACCGTATCAAAGGCCTAATAAGGTCAAAGGTCTAATAGGATGAGGATGTTGAGGGCCCCTGCATCAGCGAAGGCAAGGAGGTCATTGGTATCCTGTCAGGATGGGATGTGGTATTAAGAGGGGTATGCACCCTGCACCCCCCCCCCCCAATAATGAGAGCCCACAAATATAACCCCCCCCCCCATTAATAGCACCACATACACAATTTAAATAGATATGTAGTGCACACATCTGGCTAGCGGTTTTTGGGTACCACCTTCTGAATTACAAATAATTTTCCAAATCTACACATACTTCATGGCCCATATACCTCTCACTGTAACTCATCTCAAACCCGGCTTGTTACATTTGGCCCACATAAGTGGTTGTGGGCCATTCAGTTTGGCAGCCAAACATTCAAAAGTGGAGTATTGGGACACAATGACAGCAGGTCCCATTAAGGCACAAAATGTCAAGCTTTCTATCCAATATGACTTCACACACCAGCAAGGCCTTATTGGTCAGCGATCTGACGGTAAAAAGTGCAAGCTTGAGATAGTCTTGTGGGGATTAAGTTGCTGCCTTTGATAATGGGCGTATGACACTTAAAGCCTGGTTTATACTTCTGTGGAGGTGCTCGTAAACGTCTCAGTGTAGCTTCGCAGAGAAGGGGTTTCCGGGAAAGCATAGCACACCGAGGCCCATTGACGGGGAGTCCTCCCAAATCCTAATAGCGCGTCGCGCAAATCGTCTTCTCAGTGCGTCGAACAATAGCCGATTGGTTGAGCAGGTTCGGAAGCAAGTAGATATTCGGTAATATTTTGGCTGTATCCAAACGAATTAAAATGCAGATGACACAATGAACTGGAGCAGATAAGATGATTTTCAATAGCCTTCGATTCATATTAGTGGTTTTCTATGCACTTAGCTTGTACATAGTATAGCCTATGTATACGCCTATAGGATATATGTTTTCTGTATTGTTTGATAAACTGTATGTGAATATATTGTACAGCGCTTTGGTCGGCTCTTTTTTTTTTTTACATTTTCTATAAATGACCTTTGGTTTGTTAAAACTAGATATGAAAAGCACTGAGCAACCTTTGGTCTCTATGTTTACACTTTCGCGGGACATGAACTGGAGTTTCCGTGTCTGTGCTTCTTCTACGGTTTTCTGTACATTCTGGATTACTGAATGCGACACTGCCACCTAGTGGGCTCGTTAAACTTAGGTTGAAGTATTTAGGCAAACTACTGTGCGAATGTAAGCGCCAAATTAACGTTTATATTCGCTAACGAGTTCACGCAGAAGTAGGCTTCGCTCTCTGTGACTACTCGTTAGTCCCGAGTCATTTTAATGAATCGTTCAAAATAAACAAATCGTTTTATGAACGACACATCACTAACGCTCAGTCAAAGGAAACGTACAAGAGTTCTAGGCAAGAATATAAATAATGTAATATTAAAATCGTCAAGCTATTACGCAAGAAATCATTTGAACATTTTACGTTTGAGAATTTAAACTAACTGAATAACCATTATGGCATTGGTTGGAATATTTAAGCGAAAATAACTTCGGAGCAAAAAAGCTAGAACAGATTCCATTCAATTGCAGCCTCGGAAAATGTAACGACTAACGTAACCTATTATCTATATAGCCTAGTTTAAGATGTAGCCTAGTTCAAATCTTATTTACCTTCTCATGTGACATCATTTTAAATGCGTTTGGATGTTACATGTCGTGCACCTGGGGTTACACAAGTGCACCTTGGGAGTCATAGAAACTTCTACTGAGAAGCACAGACGAATCGCCGCACACACAGATGTGTAGCAAAAGTCGAGTGTAAAAAACACATCCAATTGAGAGGCCTGCGTGAGTTGTAGTGATGCTTGTCTATATATCCAGCCCATGCAGCAAAAATACTTAAGTCTTTTCTGCTATTAATATCCACGTATTTACAGATTTGTCGACACATTTACAGATCAATGCACGCATTCACAGATTTATGTATGCATTCACAGATTTGTCTACACATACAATTCTCAATACACTTGCAAATCTAAATACAGACGAATCTTTTTCATACACACTTTAGGGCTGGGCGATATGGTCTCTAAATTATATCACGATATTTACTGACTATATCGCGATACACGATATATATTGCGATATTCAGAAATTTCCTCTAAAACACATAAAAATGTTTGATTTAACCCCTTGATGTTTACAGCCACGCCAGTATGACGATTCTAGTAGTCCCTGCAACATATGTCTGCATTAAACCATTCTCATTTATACTATCTTCATTAATGGTTTCTATTAAAACGATTTTAAACATGTGTGCGGTAAATCATAACAAAGTTGAGTTGAACTAAATGGTATTTATTCAATACATATTAAAATAAATGTAGGCCTACATACATACTGTAGCCTATTTCTATGGGCAAAAACAGACCTCAATGAAAAAGCGCAGACACCCTTATACATATCAAAACAATGTCACTAGACATTTTAAAATAATAAATTAGAGTGCACTCTTTGTGCATGTCACTGGACATTTTAATGTAACTTAAATAAAAGGACTTTTTAGACATCGTGCAAAGTGCATCTTTTCTTTTAAATCAACAAATTAAAAAGCACTTTTTGTGCATGATGTCAAACTGGTTTGGTCAAAAACTTTATACAAAAAAATTGCTGCATTTTGTGCAAGATTGTGTCATGTCTGCAGTCAGTACTAACTGCTTATCTACAGGTTTTGTGCCAAAAACACAAGCCTATCAACTGTGTTGGGTTTGAGAGATGCTCTATGGCATGTAACTATATTCCCACAGGTACTGAATAATCGTTCCGATGGAGAACTGGTGGCGGGCATACACAGAAACTTTTTTGCCACTTTTTTCAAGTTTGGGAACATTTCCTCATGGGTCTTCCACCACTGCAGGGGATCTGATTCACTGTCAGCATCGACAGATTGCAAGTAGGCAGACAACTCTGTTTCAATCCGCTCTCTATGTGAT
>JAVQIZ010180076.1:0-25259 GCA_036023535.2 Galaxias brevipinnis
TTATTATTATTATTATTATTATTATTAATAATAATAATAATAATAATAATAATAATTAATTTCTGTTTTGTAATTTTATTTTAAAATATATTCTGTTTCTGTATTCATGCCTTTAAAAATGGCTCGCTAGTTCTGCAAAGTTAAGGGCGATAGAGCTATTGACTTATTAACCATAGTTTGTTGCCATAGTTTAAGTCTGACTTGATTGACAGGGGCCATTTGAATAGAACCAGTAGAACTACAAAGCTCAATGGGTATCAGACTGGGGCTTGGGCTAAACTAATAAGCTTGGTTCTAACTCAACTGTAGGTGTACCAGGGTGTGTATATTGGTTAGTCCTATCTAAGTCCCAGTCTAAGTGATATCCCATTTAAATTAACATTATAACTACTTAGCCAAAGTGTTACTTAACCGTAGGGGTAGACTAGGGCTTTGGCACGACTAACAAGCATAGCACTATACCAATCCTACTACACTATGTTAAGTTGACCTATCGGGCCTAGTTTTTGTGATAGATCAAATCAAAATGTGTTATTAGAGATGGTTTGGAGCCATGATAGTCCTTGCTTGAGTCATGTCAACCCAGCTTCAAAGCAAGGATAATTTATGGCTTTGGCTAAAATGGTAGAGCGATGCCAGGGCTTTCACATGGTAGGCTTGGGTTGGATCGTGTGTCTATTTTGAAATTTTAAATAGGGATCCAAAACAAAGTCACAGTGAGAAAGAAAGACAGAAAGAAAGAAACTGGTGATATCAAATATATTGAAATGGAAGAACTGAAAAAGAGGACCGAAGATATGGGGACAACCTCACCCATAAGTCCACAGTTAGAAAATAGAGAAGAGTCTGTTCTGTCAAACTCCTCCCCGGAGCTCACAGCAGACATGGACACATCTTCTCCCTTGGTGGACCTAAAGGTAGGAACAGTCCAATGCGAGCGCCTCCGGAGAAGTTCAGTCGGTTTCAAAATGTACTGTATTGTGCTGCTTGGTCCACACTTTAAGTGTGTCTTTCTTTGACAGTTGATGATTGATAGAACATTTGGAGGTACCGACAGCCCCGCAGATGACAGTTCTAGATCAGGCAAGTATTGCGATCAGTGGGTTTACTTAATACTTACAGCTAAATGTTGAGCAATCAATTTATTTTGATCAGAGATAAAAGACATGATTACACTTTGGAGCCAAATCTTTATATCACTTATTGCTAAATAGGTGTTCCATCTTTGTCTGTAGGATCGGTGAAATCAATTGAGATGGACGAATCTACTTCCTCTCCAGACCGGTCCCTGAATATGGCCCTAGCGGCCTTTCTTCTGGATAAATTTCCAATTGAGGAGTAAGTCATTGATTCAAATCCTATCTATTTAAATTTCTGTTTTCAACAAATGTCACTTAAATAATGTTCTTTACAACAAACCATTTCCCTTTTCCCTCAGAAAACAAAACATCATTCTTGCAGCATTGAAGAAAGTGAGTAACTATTTAGATTAGCTAAACAAAGAGCAAGTTACAAATAAAAAAAAGACAGACGAGAAAATACTGCTGTGCTTTTTATCTTTTTTAAAGGTTCCAATAAATCAACAAGTGGAGATGCTCTCAGAGACTGCAAACAATAAGCATGCGGATTGCCAGACCCTTCCTGTATTTGCTAGCAGAGCCATTCACTTTGAGAGTCAAGAACTGGAAATAGAGTTGGGCAGTCCAAGGACATGGTGCAATGTGCGGCAACCAACCCCCTACCCTTCTAGAATGTGAGCTTGTTTGAATGTCAATGACTATTCAGTAACTCCTTATGACCGCTGTTGCATTGTAGTTGTTATTTATGGCTGATTGCTTCCTTGATCTGTTACAGTCTAGACAACCAGGTATCTAATACAGGCATGCCAACTGTAGAGGCACCCTCATCCATCCAGCCTCTGGAGAGATTATTTGGCATCTCAGAGAACAGCGTGTACGAGGACGCCAAAGAGACTGTGGTTTGCATTTTAGAGCAACCTCCGGCACTGGACCAGTCTGAAACCGAGCAGCCTGCCAGGGCACTGGTCCACGCGGTTCATCAGCCTATTAACAACTACATCATTCAGCCAAAGGCTAGAGAGCTGTCAGGGCCATCCCCATCATTGATGGAGCCAACGGATGAAGTTATCAGATCAGGTAACTTAGCGCAGATCTCTGGACGGGTTGCCGCCACAATCATGGCCAGCTTGGCGGCATGTTCTTGTTCGAAGCCGTTCCAGAATCTCTTTAACAGCATGGCTGCCACCATGAGGAAGCTATCCGCGCAACTCAAAAGCAAAGCGGTATTCAAAGAAGACCCGGGGAATGTCCTTCCAGCCCCTGGTACACTGACCCCAAGTGGGGTTCCAGCCAAATCTGCTAACTTGAACGGTATGCAGTATTCCACAGGAGAAAATATTACCACCTTCTCCAAGGAAGATCTGACTAAGGCTGCCAGTGAAGTCCTCGTTAATGCCTCTAGATGCATAAGCACAGAGCTTCTTCCCATGCCTGATGACATGGATGCAGAGGTTATGGAAATTGTGAGAACTGTTGCCAGTGACATGCAGAGGCTCTATGACAGCACTGAGGAATCCAGCTCTCTGAAGGAGCTGATCACGACTGCCCCAATCGACGGCACTGAGCAATCCTCAATGGCATCTTGCGTCACTCTTAATTCTGCCCTGGCGGGCATTTACAGGAGCATCCACTGCAAGATTAAATCTCTATTTTGCAAGTTTGCTACCTTGGAAACCGAAGAGAGTGACACAACCCCACTTCAAGAAGCATCTTCTGAGACTTGGCCTGTGTCTTCTTTCCCTATTTCCCCTGGGGCTTTTCAGGCTACGTCATCCTCCCCTGTTGTGTCCTGCCCCTCTCCCCGGGTCTCAGCCAACCTGGAAGTTAGCGAGACAAAAGAGAAAGCTGCAGAGGTGAAGAAGTATGAAGATGCCGAGGCCGAGTTGTCAGGCTTGATGCAGCAGATGCTCTTTATCAGAGAAGATCCTGCGTCGGTGGAGGCCAAATTGGATATCCTGCTCTGCTCAGGGGGCCTTCGCCCTCTGACGGACCAGCTGGCCAAAGAGATCCATGCCTTCATGCAGGAAAACATCCACGCCAGGGCACCTGTGACACGTCGATGTGCATCCGACAAGGCCATCCCCGGTGCCAAGACCACAAGGGAAAACCAGAGTAATGTTATTACCCAGGAAGGCTTCGAGGACCTGGTGTACGTCTTCACGGAATCCAAGATAAAGGCTCTTCTCGAAAACCTGGTCGGTGTTCTGTTAACCACCCCTGCCGCAGTCAAAAACATTCAATGTTCCCACTCAGCAGGGAGGCTTTCCAAGGGCCTAGGGGGCTGCCGCAACCGCCTCTCCTGCATATTCCAGGAGATCACCGGTCTGTTCAGCAGTAGGATAGCTAAGAAAGTGTCAGATGCCATGTTCCGGATCGCTTGCTGCCTGCCACTGAACAGGACTGAGCAGGTCATGACCTCTCACGCGGGCCGGGAACTCCGTTCAGTTGTAAACCAGCTGGTGGCTCGGAACATGGCCAAGATTAAGGTTGACAACCAAGAGGTGTCCATGAGGGTTTCCACACAGGTCCTCTCTTTGGTCTGTGTTGCCTCAGTGCTGAAGGAGGACCAGGTCTATCCCGAGGACATCAACACAGACGAAATCTACAAGTCTGTGAAGAAGGCACTCCGGTCACAATTTGGATCCAAAGAAGGTCTTAGGACTGCTGCGGCCAACAACGACCCACTATTTGAGAGGAGTCTCGTCTGCTTCCTGACCTATGCGCTTGCTAGGCCAATCAAGGAGCAAGAGGGTTATGACAAACCACAAAAGAAACCTCCCCTCATTAAAAGGCTGTTCCAAAAGGTAGGAGAATGTATTTATCTTACATAAAACGCACATTGACCAAATATAGTGAATTCAGAATTTGTTTATACTAGTTACCCGGTATATTACTCTAGAGCTAGTGTAACACAGTCAAACATTTATTTTATATGGATTTAAAAATATATATAATTAAAAGAAGTTATGCAGTTTAACTGGCAAGTGCCCTTGATTCTATGATATGCTTTCAATGGAGGCTTGGTCTCCCCCTTAATAGTGTTGATTCCTTCAAAGTCCGAAAGTATTTGCAAAGTGTCAGGTATTTTATGATCAAATGTATTCTTATCATTGTCAATATAAAGAAGGCCAAGCAAGAGAAAGCCTGTCAGGCATTCTCCAAGCAGGACAACATCACCACTCCATCTGAGGGGTGCAGCAGTATGTACTGATATCCATTATCCTCATCAATAACATTCATTTTAAACTCCTTGTTCTCATATCTAAGTTAAATCAATATTGCATTATATTCCAATTAGGACTGGCTATGCCATGGTGCTGGACCAAATCCTTTAAAGTGGATGTTTACATATTGTACAGTGCCATCCTCTCTGCTCTTTGCTTGTTGCTTCTCATAGTGCCCTCTGTGGTCGCATCCCCTGAAGAGTCCCCAGCCACTGAGCAGAGGCCTGAGCAGAAGTCTTTGTGGAGCAGGTTTTAATCCTCCATTGTCAACACCTTTACCTGAGGCCATACGAAACCTCACGTGGTTTTCGGCTTTATATTTAAATAAAACTGTTTGCATTCTATTCCTGTGTCACGTGTGCTTTATATCGCAAAGTACAACTGTCTATGTAAGAGCTGGTTAACCTTCTTCAAAGAACTGGAGTTAAGTCAGTGGCAGCTGGTAAAAACATATTATAGGTGGGCAAGGGTGGTGCCAGGTTAAACCCCCAGGTTGAAACGTGTGCTGGTGCTGTCAGAACAAATTATTAGGATGATAATTCCTGTTATTTTTGCGAGTTTTCAGAAACCCTTACATACGACCCATGTTCTTGTGTTTGAAGTATACATTGTTGTGTTCAATTAATTAATTAGTGCGTAAGGTCATGCACATTTATTGTTAGATTTTAAACAAAAAAGGATAATAATAATATATACACAGAGTTAGTTGGCTTTTCAGCACCCCCACTACCACAATCTTCGCAACACCACTGTAGGTAGGGCTGTGCCATTTGCAGTCATTTTCAGTTACCATTCCAATACAATTTTACACAAATTGCGGAATACCAGTGATCTGTGAAACAGTCAGTAATTATGTAAAGCCAAAATTAGAAAGTTAGAGGCATTCTTACAGAAAAACATCTAGAGTGCCATATATGGCTGGAATGGCTTCATGAAAAGGGTGGAATTCAGGACCACACAAAGAATTTTGTCCTTGGCAGAGGAGCCATCGATGGTGAGGACCGCTTCACCAAACATATTTTAGAAGAGGCAGCGGAGCCACAATCATCAGCTCTATCTTACTACTATTTTACCAATACCAATCCAATATTTTATTTAAAGTAGGACGTTTGTGAGTGAGGGAGAGGGAGGTTTGTGCTAGGATTGGTGTGTATAAAGCTGGGTGTCATCTGCGTAGCAGTGGAAATTGAGTCTGTGTTCCCAACTCATTTCTTCCAGAGGAAGCATATAGATGGTACATGCCAGAGAGATACGACCTGAACCACGCAAGAGAGGTGCCAGTGTTGCCCAGGAGCCTATCCAGGTGGCCAAGGAGGATTGAGTGACAGACGGTATCAAAGGCTGCTAAGAGGTCAAGTAGGATCAATAGAGTTAGGCTGCAGTAGTCTGCTGCCAGGAAAAGATCATTGATAACCTTGACCAGAGCTGTTTCTGTACTATGTTTGGCCCGGAACCTAGAATGCATTGGTTCATACAACTCATAATGAGACATATGGAATAGTAGTCGAGGCACTCCAGGATGCTTGCTTAAGAATGGAAGGTTGGAAATAGGCCGATAGTTATTGAGGGACTCTTGGTCCAAACCCTGCTTTTTAAGGATAGGGATGACCACAGCCATCTTAAGCTCTGAAGGCACAGAGCCAGTTCTGGTGGAGGTGTTTACAATGTCAACAATGATGGGGGCATCGAGTAGGCAAACAAGTCTTGACTATCGAGATGGGCATAGGGTAAAGAGAGCAGATGGAGGAGTTTGATCGAGTGACAAGAGTGGAGATAAGTGCAGAATCAAGAGACTTTAAAAGGCATTAAAGTTGCATTTAACAGGAAGGGGCATTTTAATAGAAACAGCCAGCAGAAGAATAGCTGGCATGGTTGAAGGCTGGGGCTGTTCATAAATAGCTTCAACTTGCGTTTGGAAACAATCTTTTCTTTGTCAATAACGTCACCACCGACGGACTCTTCTTTCCCTTGACTTCAATGGTGACTTGCAACCAGCAATCATGGTGCATTCCGCCACCTACTGTACACCGATTGACTCTGCTAGGAGTGTTAAATTAAGCACCCTTTAGGCATCAGATTCGAGAACACTGATTGGCTCAATTCATGTTGCTATGTGCATATTTTGTGTCTGTAATTGACTGCACTGCTGCACTGACTGGGCGACGTTTCTAGCGCCCCAGAAGAGATATTGAGTGAGTGAAGGGATGAAAAGGAAACAAATTTCCATACAAAAATATTGATTACATATATATATATATATATATATATATATATATATATATATACACACATATCTAGTATTGTGCATATTAAACACATTCCTACTTAAAAAACAAGTAATTATTGTTTATTTTTATTTTTAAAAGAAAAAATCAAAAAACAATTTCTACTAGGGAGGCCGGAGCCCTATATTGGTCAGCCGCCACTGCTGACAAAATGTGTATGAATGTTGCCAAATGTATTATGGTAAGGTTGTCTTACCGTCATGACAGGTACACAGGGGGTGGCTCTCAACTACAATGTCCCAGTGTCCAACACAAACCTACGCCCAATTGGAACTTGCGCGTGCCAGGCGGCATGCTGTAGCTCAGAACTGGTTGGACCGGTTAGAGCCTGCCCTCTTGACAGCTATACATCATGTGTAGGCTCCCATTTCGATTTCGACATTTTGCAAAGTAAAATACTGTCATTCAGTTTCTGACAAATTAAGCCTTTTGAAGTTGGCCAATTCTATCGTTAGCCTTTTTAAAAACTTCGTCCCGCTCCATCTCATTATATGCTAGGCTAACTTTGTCTCAAGCACTTCCCCGAATTATTTATTGAACATGACTGGTTTCTTAAATCCACCTGACCTCGCCAAAGATTTCGATCATTTGTTTTTCACTGAACGTTGTCGGCATAAAGCACAGCATCATATAACCCCCTTTAGCTAACATCAACGGCAACGTTTCTTTCAACATATTCCCATGGGAACAAATTTGTCTGTCAGATTCCAACCAAGAGTCCTATTGAGAGAGATCCCAGTGCCAGGATTGGAACCCATACTCACATTTTTATTTTCAGTAAATCCTGTGTTTCCTCCTGTAGATGAGACTCTTTAAGATTCAATTGACTTAAACGCTACATATGGGGGGATGAGGATCTCAAAAGACAAGTTCAATTTAAAAATAAAGGTGTGGGTTGAAAATATTATTATCAAGCAAAGCTATGCAAAATGCATATTATTAGCAACTCTGGAGATATGGTCACCAAATTAGATAATTAAGGAAGCTTTATGTGGTCTGCGCAATCGTATCCTACAGGAATATGGCGCCATCTAGAGCTTGAATGCTGACAATGTTGTAGAATTACATTACCAATGTTATGTTTTAGTCTTGGCTATATGATCTAATAAGGCTTATGCAAACAGTAACGGTTTAATGATTTTTTACAACAAAAAACATCTGTCCACAATATAGCGACATACAGCCATTTACTAATGAAGTAACTTGCATCAGCTCCCTCCCTATAAGGTCAAGGCGCATGTTGGATAGATGCCCAGTGGCGAGCTGAATGGGGTATGCCTCTCTTGTCCCCGCTTTGGCAGCTGCGCCTTATTTTGGGAGCGATGTATTTTGGTACCATCGAAAACATCTCATTCTCATTGGTGGGGGTCTAACAGTCGTTCTGACGCTACCGATCTCTCCCCATGTTCAGGGTTTATTCAGTAACTAGCCCTAGACAAATTACGCAACTCAAATTCTCGGCTAGGCCTACTATCCTAATCAATTATGAATAATGTAATTGTTTAAATAACTATTTCCTTACAGTGGGTGCAAGCTAATTGTTTAATTTGCCTCTGGATTATGTTTAAAATCCACATAGTAATATTATGATGTAATTATGTATTATTTGAAAAAAAAATGATTAATGATTCACGTTAATTCATCTAGCATTAAAATGGATTTCAATTGGAGTGCAATTCAATAAAGAATAAATGCACTAAACCAAATAGGTTTGGTTCATGTAAATTGTATAAATCTAATTTGAGGAAATTTCAGCATTTCAAATATTACAGAGCAGACCATGGCAATATCCTCTACTGTTGCATCATTTAGTCTTTATACTAAGGATTAGAGAATGTGCGCATGCCCTGATAGGGTATTCCTCAGTCCGTTTCTCCATTGGTGGAGACGCATGTTGCATTTGACAGCAGAACCCGCACTTGCCGCCGTTGTCTATTCATTGGAGGGAGTGCGCACCCACGCCGGCTCGAGGACCAGACTCTTTCCCACACTCATCCTTCATTTTAGCCGTTATTCGAGTCTGCGTGCGTGAAATTTACTGTGATAAAATGGCCAAGAAGAGTGAAATAAACGGGCACGGAATGCCTCACTCCGATTCTACCGACCAAATCTTAGAAAAAAGCGAGAAGCTAACCTTTAAAGACAAGTTTTTTTTGTTTTTGAACAGAAATCTTCTGGTAATCATGACCGTGTCGGGGGTTCTGGTAGGCTTAGGGCTTGGCATGATGGTTCGGAACATGAACCTTACCCGAGCGCAAATGACTTATTTTGCCTTCCCGGGAGAGATGCTACTGAGGATGCTCAAGATGATCATCCTGCCTTTGGTCGTGTGCAGTCTCGTTTCAGGCGCTGCCAGTTTGGACACCCGCTCATTGGGGAAGCTTGGAGGGATTGCAGTCTCGTACTTTTTGGTGACCACCCTCATCGCCTCTGGAATTGGAGTTTCCCTCGCATTCATAATAAAACCTGGTGTGGGTGCAGGGGCTCTCAACACCAACAATCTGGGGTTGGAGAGTGTAAGCAACAATAAGGAGACCACTGATTCATTTTTAGATCTGGCAAGGTAACCACACCGTTATAGGCACTCTGCTATATACTGTAGGCCTATATGCATTTCCGTTGTTTAATACCTTTGTATACGACTATCATGCAGACCTGAAACATGGCTAAAATTATTATTATGTATTTTATATTACCAGCACGCCGGTCAAATGTGCTTCCACGCGCGCGTTCGATTTACGGTATCTAGGTTGTGCTACACACGAGTGCCTCGGCGCATGCCCACTTTACGAAATTGCATGACCCTCAGCCCAAAGGAGAGCATGGTTGCTAAGGAACAGCATAATATAGGAAAAAATAGTCTATATCTAAATTGTGATATTGTCTATCAATATTTGTATCAATAAATGTATTTCATTAATCTTCCATCTAAATTAAAACATTTGGTCCCCAGCATGTGTTGGCGATAAGGTGTAGGTCCTACCCTGCATGTGCCATGTGAAAAAGTATGTTATCTCTAGAATGACCCTTCAAGAGTTGACTTTCGGGAAGCTCAGCAGCTGTCAGACAGGCATGTGAGGAAAGCTTTAAAACAAATGTGGTCATCCACACAGCCATACTTTTGAAACGTCAATCTCTGAGTTTCAGAATGTCTGCATTGCAGGAGTGTCAATCCTATACTCCCATTATAGGTAGCAATAGTGTACCAGCTATTACCTGTGCTCCGGTTCATATCAAATTCAAAGGGTGAAACTAACATTTCACGTTGACTTGTTTTTGTTTGGAGGTTGTTAACATTAACGGTTCTCTGCAGTAAATAGAATGAGACCCAAATACGCTAACAGCACATTTATACAATGTACAAATTCGTATGGACCATGTGAAGATCTATTGGTCATAGGCATACCATGCAATGAACTACTGAAAAAAAGCATCACTTTCTCATTTAGGTTCTCTTTCAATACTTAATTTCTCACACAGCCCCCTTTAAAAACCCTCCTGTTATGTTCGACTTCAGGGAACAGCAATGATGTTTCCGGGTAAAATTGACCGACCCGGTGCATGTTTAACTATACGAAAGTAATAATAAAAAATTTAAAATAATAATATATATATATATATGTAAACATTATCCTTAGCTCAATTTATATATATTTAATCAATATTTAGTGAAATAAAGTTTTTCACCCCTAACAGATCATGGTTTACTATGCTCCAAAAATTATTAAGAAAATGTTTTCTGCATTTTAAAACTTTGAGACAGGTCAAATTGACCTGCAACATAATAGGAGGGTTGTCCACATGGACAAAGTGCAGGGCCGTGCCCAGACTTTTTGAGGGACAGGGCCTTAAAAGGAAAAAAGGGCACATCCGCTTAACGTGACACCCTGCTTTTTTAACGTTGAGGACAGTACAATGCCATTGGCTTCTAACAGTCTAAATATTCAGATTTAAGACTGATACAATGAAGGCCTATTTATAACTTATATATTCATGTCTGATTTCTCAACAGGATTACCAGACCAATCTAGTCGCATTGGGTCAGCCCTTCAAGAAAAAAAGACATAAAGAAAACTTGATTTAGCATTGTCGTGTGTTTATATCTTTACAATGAGATGATTTTAGTCTTTGGTTGTGACATCCCTCGTTTTCATCTCTGACCTCTGCAGGAATCTCTTTCCAGCAAACCTGGTGGCTGCGGCTTTCCGCTCAGTAAGTGAAGCCTAATTTTCACTCCCTATCTCTTTTCCCCTCTTCCCGCTGTTAGTTTAACAGTCAATAATCTATTTCTCCTACGGTTGTTCATTGTTCCGCCATAATTTATGTTACAGAAAACACACACGCAGATCCATTTACTTCTCTTAATTTGAGCACACTATAAATTCTTGCCGAAGCACGCCAGAGACTGTGTTACGCAAGGCTGCTGCTCCGTCACTTGTCCAAACGCCTCTCTCTTTCCACCCTCCATGGCAGTTACCATGGCAGAGCCCATTCCATTTCAGCCTGCCTAGCAACCACCCTGGCCGCGTTGGTCTTTAATGTGCTCTGGTGGCCGGCCCACACAAATTTGCTGAACGGTTTGGGTCTGAGAGCTGAAACGGGGGTCCTGCGAAGTTCAATATTTGAACGCACACGCTGTTTAGCCATTTCATCCAAGTAACTGGACACAGACATGGTCTAATGGATGTCCCGCACACACCTATTCAAACAAATACCCACCCACCTAACTCTGTGCACACATACACACACATGCGCGTGCACACAAGTCCATCTTTGACCATTATCCTCCCTGACCTCATCTTGACCAAACCTGTGAGTTATAAAGACGTAAGCAGCTAGCACCAATATGGAGGACAGAGGGTACCTGAAGTCACAGCAAGTCTCAAAGTCCAGCCAGGCTATTGGGTGCATTGGTGGAGTGCACTCTCCCTCTAATTCCCTCCCCCTCCTCGCCTCCTCCCTCCTTGCAGCCGGCAAGGTTTCCAAACTAGATTAAGCCTCAGAAAAACATGACAGCCGGAGAGGTCCTACAAAAGTTAATATTCTTATCTAAAGACATTATAGAGTTGAGTTACCCAATAGGCTTCTGTCTCCATGTCAACAGGAGAGAGAGAGAGAGAGAGAGAGAGAGAGAGAGAGAGAGAGAGACATATTGTTTCCGCCTCTTGTCCTAGCTCACTCTCCCTCCCATTTACTTAAAATGTATTTCGCAAACTTCAGATCTCAGGCTTGAACAATTAACATTCAGTATTACCAATGCATGTTACATCGATTTCAATTGTATATTGATTTATTTTATTTTATGTCTTGTCGTCTCTCTCCCATTTGGTCACAGTATGCAACCGATTACAAGATGGTGGCAGTGGGAAATGACACCAATGGAACCATCCTCTACCAAAAGGTAGTGGTCTCCATGCACCCACCATGACATATGAAGCCTTATCATAACTCCACACATGCTCTGTACAGTATGATGATTAGTTACTTCTATGTATGTCAAATAATTGTCTGTGAGACCATGAATGCTTATAGTTGGCTTTGATTAGTGGATTAAATCCACTAATTTGTTTTTCAATCTTGGTAGCAACATGGCATTTATTTTGGAATAAAAAGTTAATAAAAGTTGTTACATAAGTCCATTTTCACTTACATTTTAAATCTATATGATGCAAGTCAAAAAACATAGACTGCAGAGATCGATAAGAAGTGTGGCGTATATTTACTCAAGCTGACAAACCAAAGAGCATGTAGTCCTACTAAGAGCCAGTGTTCTTTGGTTGTCATTTGCTTGGAAGAGCATTGTGGTCACAGAGACAGGACTGTGTAAATATACAAAGTGTACACTCACCCCAAGGGTCTAAAACACACACATTGGTAGCACGTAGAGAGATGATATCAGGTTCTATTATTGGGCCAGCATCTAGGAAACTATGTTTGAGAAGAAGTAGCGTGCTCTGTTCTTCATCTCAGTATTTGGCCCTAAGATTCTGTATGGTTTTAAATGGGCCATACCAACCCATGTCCTGGTATGCACGTTGCTTTTCAAGTAAAGATGTATTAGTGTGCTAAGACAAAAAAAAATAAAATTCAAGGCTTATGGGATTATAGTCTTGCTCCTCGCATTGCAAGAACTATTAAAAGTGTTACATTTATGAAAAATATCAAATAATTCTGTCAAGGAACATTTATTTTGAACTATGTATGTTTTCATGTTTGCAGAATTAGTATTATGCTTTCTAATTTACACCTCATATATATATTAATCTATCTGTCCTGTTACATCATGTTTATTTGTTTTTAGTTAGCATTTTTCTTTTCTTTTCTTTTGAAGAATGAAGAATCATGTTTGTTTTGCTGTTTTAATTGTAATATACTTTAAACAGTAAATACGTTCACTCCTGCTAAAGAGACATTGTCTCAGTCGGTTTGCCCTATATAAATAAATAACCATAATGGTGACCTGTCTATCCAGTAGAACCATTCAGTTAGCCAGCTACAACGTTGGACCCGGTTGGACGCCATGCTTTGGAGAGAGCGAGATAAATAGGTGGTGGGGCTAAAAAGGGGAACGCCGGCATGGCAAAGCCCTGCTGCTAGCCAACAGATATCCAGATTGCCACTTAGCTTTGTTTCGATGCAGCCAAGGGATTGACTTCCCAGCTTAGTTTCTATGAAGTCAGTGAATGTGAACGATAGACGACAGAAAGAAAGTGGACAGAAAGTGAAAAGCTGAAAGAGTGTGAGCGATTCTACACGTGCTAGTAAAAGTTATAGTTGAATGTAAGTCCACACATTACCAGGTAAATTATTTCTTAACTTTAACAACTGAAAGAATTGTTTTTTTTATAATAAATGAAATGAAGTAGCCTAAGTTTAACTGAAGAAGGTTTAATTTTAGATAAGATTTACAGTAGGACTTATATCGACCAAGCTTCCATTGAATAGCACATTTGGTCCAAATGTTTACAGTGATATAAGGGGGGGTTCCCAGGATGGGGGTCGTGGCCACCCCCTCCCCCTGGGATTTTTGCCTATCCAATTGGGTGATTCTCGCTTGGCACCTTCATTGGTGGGTCCGCTTATCAGTGCCAGTCATCATAGATAGGGGAATTCAGTGCCAGGGGATCAAGTCAGCATAACTCAGGGATTGCTGGGAACAACAAGGATAGACCTTGTCTGCTTTGCCCCTTGTCAACAACCCTCCATCCAACCTACTCACTCTGGACTCGCAAATCCCCCTTCATCCATTAAACTCACACTGGGTGAAAGAACTACATTCACCCAACATGCAACGGACCAATCCTTTTCCTCCAATACACCAACTTGCACTGGGCCCAAACCTCCCTCCATCCAACTAACTCTGGCTGAAACCTTCCAGCTGATAGCTGACCTGGCGTCCTTTTTTCCACCATGCCCCCAGGCCTTTTATCAGCTACCAAAGACACACAGAATAAGACCGTGGTCAGCAATGGTCACAGGATTTCAATAAGATTTGAATGATTTTCATTTGTAATTGAATTTAATCCCTGCCGGAGAGATAGCTGATATGATTCAATTAAAATGTTTAATTAAGTGACATTTCTTTGTTAATATTATTAGAGCAGAATTACAGTGTAATACTGTATGTGTACCAACGTTGGATGTTGGCTACTGTGGTGTAATTCATAAATCATATCAATCATAATGTTATACGATCTTAATAAAACCTTTGGTACGAGTTTAACATGTAACAAGACGCTCCATGATAATTCTAAAGTTCACGGCGTTCCCTCGTTGGGTTCTCAGGTGCCCATTGGCACGGACAGCGATGGCATGAACATTCTGGGTCTGGTCCTGTTCGCGATGGTGTTCGGGGTGGCCCTGCGGAAGCTGGGCGACGAGGGCGAGGAGCTCATCCGCTTCTTTAACGCCTTCAACGAGGCCACCATGGTTCTGGTGTCCTGGATCATGTGGTGAGTGACATCGTGACCCCACTCACGGGACATGTCTAGTTTGTCAGAATAAATGTATTTATGGCATTTTCTTATTGACTGAAAAGGCCATATTAGTAATAGATTGAGGGTTTTGAGATAGTACAGTTGGAAATAAATACACATTTTGTTTCTTACCTAACAACTGAAATGGCCCTTTTTTGTGCTTTTGTATTGTTGTATCTATTTCTTTGGGAGTTTAACAAAACTACAAGCCACTTCTTCCTGTGTCCCTCAGGTACGTCCCCTTTGGCATCATGTTCCTGGTGGGCAGTAAGATTGTGGAGATGGAAGACGTAGTTCTGCTGGTCACAAGTTTGGGGAAGTACATCTTTGCCTCCATCTTGGGGCACATCATCCACGGTGGTATTGTCCTGCCCCTCATCTACTTTGGCTTTACCCGCAAGAACCCCTTCAGCTTCCTGTCCGGCCTCATCACCCCGTTCACCACCGCCTTCGCCACCTGCTCCAGGTACTGTCATCCATGACATCATAAGGCTCTTTGTGAAGCCATTGGGTCATCGCAGTGCCACCAGTTGGTGTTGATAATACACATGAATACTTTTAAAAAAATATATCATTATCTGTTCAGTATCTTATGATATCGCAATGCATCCAAAACTAAGCCCATAAGAGAAATACTCTTAGGCTAGCTAACTTTTTCAAACAATTAGCTACGCAAATTTAAACTGGAAACTCCAGCAAAGGTAATATGTTTTCCTCACGTTGAGCTAGATTTGAAAAGCAAATATTGGAATCCTTAGGCAATGTTTGGCTTGCTAGATAACAATTCTGAGGGACTTTTATCTCAGTAAATTGTATATGAACCAGCATCTTTTGTGGCCTCAAATAACAACATTTACTTCTAATTGAATTTACAAAGAGAAATGCTTGTAACAGAGATGCATACAGTGAACATTTTTCTATTTATATGCGTTACAGTGCATGTATACATACTCAGTTGATGTATCTATAGTTGGATTTGTTGAGTTAGTTATGTTTAATGGTGGTATTTCTTTCAAAAAGTAGAAAAGAGAGCAGTTGACGGGGGGAGGGGGTACACATGATGCATGCGTCTGCACACTGCATGCGGAAACACGTAGATTGGCGGGAACATGCTAAGCACGTAGCGAGGTGAAGGCCACTGGGTGAATGGACCTTTTATCTACTGTATGTCAACACAGACCGTAAGAAAATCTCTCTTCCCTGCACGTGCTCTTCCCTTTCTCTCAACGCCTCTATTTACACTCCTTTTCCCCATCCCCCACCCCTTTCTCTCTTTCTCTCTCTCCGTCCCCCACTTTCTTTTGTGTTCCCTCTTGCAGTTCGGCCACGCTGCCCTCCATGATGAAGTGCGTGGAGGAGAACAACGGCGTGGACAAGCGCATCAGCCGCTTCATCCTCCCCATCGGCGCCACCGTCAACATGGACGGGGCGGCCATCTTCCAGTGCGTGGCTGCGGTCTTCATCGCCCAGCTCAACAACATCCAGCTCAATGCCGGGCAGATCTTCACCATCCTGTGAGTGTGACACGGTGGAGCGATATCGAATGTATGCACTGTTGCCAATGGACCAGCAAGAGGAGATGGGAGGATGGCACGAATGGAAATTATGAAGTGGACACAAGGAACGGTTGGGCAGAGTAGAGAATGAAGTCGAGACTGCACCTGTGAATGTGTGCCTAATACAGACTCTACATCTGGCGCCAATTTGCTACTTAAGCGGTTGTTTTCGCGCTGAACACAGTCACAACCCTAGGGATCCGACTCTGAGTTGGTTGTTCAGTGGAACGAGAGGGGCCCGTGCTAGAATCTGATCCATCTATGTGGGTGGTCAAAGCTTTAACATGTCACATTTACCAAAAAACATGCCACTCAAAGTCCTCCCAATCACATGGGCATTTCTCACAGTGTGTACGTATGTCTACGCACACGCATGCACGCACGCACGCACACACACACACACACACACACACATACACATACACTCATTGAAACATTATCATTTACTATTTGAGTCTGGCTTCTCTTTTGCAATCCTTTCTCATTGGTGTGAGTGCATGCAGTGTATGTGTGTGGCAGACCTTGTGGAAGATAACAGACAAAGCCAGCTGGCAGTCTAGAGGAGTGTAGACAGAGTTTCTCAGAATCAGATCCAGTTCTCTACTTGAACAACTAGTTTTCTCATAAGGACTTTCAGTAAGTAGGTAAACAACAGACTATGTACATGACCAAATAACATTAGAATTACAGACTCAAACTGGGCGCACTGGCGTGTTATACTGTACCATATTTCAAATGGTGTGTGTATATGCTCTAAGCCTTACACCATGCAGGGGCACCATCTATCTTTGCCCCGTGTTCCCCCCCCCCCCGGTGGTGTGGTTTTTGTGCCCCCCCCCCCCCCCCAGAGTGACGGCCACGGCATCCAGCGTGGGCGCAGCAGGCATCCCAGCGGGTGGCATCATTACCATCGCCATCATCCTGGAAGCCATCGGCTTGCCTACCAACGATCTGTCACTCATGCTGGCGGTTGACTGGATTGTGTGAGTGAAATGAGACAGCGGCCTGCAGGCGGGAAGGCTCAGTGTATTGAAATCATTTTTAAATGCTTATCCAAACGTGGACACAAACGCCAGGAAATAAAAAATTCCAAATTGTTCAAAAGATATATCTCTAACCTAGTGAACCATCTTTTTTCTTTTGTGTGTGCGCGTATGTTTTTGTGTGTGTTTGCGTTTGTGTGTGTGTGCGTGTGCCTGTGTGTTTTTGTGTTAACGTGCAGTGATCGTACCACCACGGTGGTGAACGTAGAGGGGGACGCCCTGGGCGCGGGGATCCTCCATCACATCAACCAACAGGAGATGCTGAAACAGGAGCGGCAGCAGGCGGACGAGTGCCAGGAGCTAGCAGAGGTGCGGGTGGAAGCGGTGGCCAATGCCCTGGCCGAGGAAGAGACGTCCCCACTCGTCACACACCACAGTGCCTCTGACAAGCCCTCCAATGTCATCCCAGAAGCCATCGAGTCTGTGCTGTGAACACTCTGAAATTCCCCCTGCCTCCATCTTTCTAGTATCTGAATACTGCTGCCAACAAAAAACGCTGAGATGACTGTGCACGTTTCGCCCTACGGGGTTTCACCTGTCATAGAAAAAGGCTTAGACAAAGTCTTTTTTTTTTATTTGGACCAACCATTGATTTTAAATGAGCTATCAATTTGAAAGGGAAGTCACATGCTCATGTTTATAATAGAATAATTACCAGATGATCCTGTCTGTCTGTTTGTCTGTCTGTCTGTCTGCCTATTTGGCTGTCATTAGTGAACCATTAACCCTTCAACTGTCACGTAAGGAACATACTGGTCATGTTTGAGAAAGCCTATTTTACGCCATCATGCTGTGTGTCACAGTAGTCACCCGTTACATTTGGGATTGATTTTGTGTCTCAACCAAACGGTATTTCATCGCTTTAGATATCAACTGGTCACTGGACAAGAATGCACACTCCATTCACCGTAGGCCTACTCGTGTGGGTTCCCATAATCATTCAACTTTTTTTCACACTGTCTTACGGTGTCATCCAGGAACCTCTGGATGTGAAACCAAACCAGCACAGATCAGTTAACTTTGAACCTGTTTGCTATGGCAGTGTCAAAATGACACCTTGATTCACCCTCAGAACCTTGGTGTTTTTTTATTTATTCGTTTTACTACTTAACTCCTGCAGACAAACTGTTTTTTTCAGAGCAAAAATAATTTGCCAAAGTCTTTGTGAGTGCTAATTGAGTGCATTGCGCTAAATGAACCAATTCAGCGAGTCTTTACTGAACTCTAGTGGCCAAAAAAGTTAGATGGAAATGAAACATTTAACTGAGTATCATAGGGCCTTGAACTTGATTCCGTTTTTTTAAGTACTCTGTGATTTATTTTACTATTGCCAAGACACGCCTCGCTAGATTGTTGCCCCACTGTGATATTATTGTGATCGATCTTTCTGACATGTTCAAATCTGCAGTGGCAAAAAGGAGATCTGTGTTGTTTCTTTTACAACGACATCTTGGAATATCTCACAATTAACTTTTATAATGAATTTCATAACTTCTTTTAACATGATGTTGAGCCAAATGCTTGTAGACTGTTGGAATACATTGAGTGGATTCAGCACAACCGCCTTCTACACTATGAGTATTAATTTATTGTAATTTCTATGACATTTTTGTATTATTGTTCATTTGTGAACGTATGGTATTTTCTCTGGATCATAGTTCTGTTTTTATTAACAAAATATTACTGTTTATACAACTTCCTACCTAATACAGGAGGCCTGCTCCATTTTGTGGTGTTACCATAGGAACAACTTCTGTTTTGCTTGTGCTATGTCTGTCTTTAACCTATAGCTGTTGCCCTTGATCTGTCTTTAACATTAAAACTGTAACACGATTTGTCTTTCATGCTAATTTCTTGCAGCATAATGTGGAGTAGATTTGAAATATTACGACATGTTTGGAGAATATTGACATGACCGAAATATTCTGCACAGTATGGTTGTACTGATCAAAGCCATATTTCCTGAATAGTAAAATGCTGCCATGGCCTGTTTATGTGTGTGTGTGTATGGTTGTGGTGGAGGGGGTTCATGTACATTTGTTTACGTTTAGGTCAGATTTCTGCATGAATTTAGCCCTTCTTTGAGCATTCCCTTTGACTTTGTAGTTCAGTGATAAAGTGGCCTTGCCAGGTTAACCACAGAGGGTTTTGCTCGCTAGTGATACGGCAGGTCCAGTCAGGTAAAAACTGGTCACAGGCTGGGTGCACATGAAACAGGAGGGAGTTTCACCACTCGTTTCCCACTTGGAAACCCAACAATTTTCAGTGGCTGAGGTGCTTTTTCTCCCCCTGGGTTTGTCATGTTTCCATGGTCATTAGGCTTGCAAGAGAGCCAACTCCTGACAGGTTTCAATACAGCAACAGGCATAGGTTGAGGGGTCAGGCTAACGCAATGCAACTGGAACTCGTGGATTCACTTAGAAATCCCTTTATTGAGTGAGACTCCAATTTTTTCCACTGATGGTGGTATCAGTATTTAGCTGACAATAGCCAGGAACTCTGCATCCTTTGCCCTTGGTGAGGAAGGCTTACCCTGATGATGATGTGATAGTAAAAGTCTGGAAGTTAAAGGAAACCTTTGACTCTGCCACCACCAGGCTAGTAGGCTGCTGACCACAAACAATCATGTTCAGAATGGGGTTTCAATCCTACTTGTCTGAGTCTGCAAGAACATTTTTGCCCCATGCACAAGTCAAATATATGTGGGCCGCCAAACCTGTATTTTTCCCTGAACTAAAACTAAAAGGTTCCACCCAGTCCAGGCATTGGTTTAATACTTAAAACCTGATGTTCTTACACCTTTTTCCCCGACTCTTATTTTGAAGATTTGTAAAATACCGGATGTGCGTGAGGGGAAATGCTGCATGGCTTTGCAACCATATTGATGCACATAACGTAAGTTGGGTTTGACAGAGGATCAGTGCAAACTGCTGGGACTAAGAGGCTGCTTCACCGGGAATGTGACATCTTTAAATTACATTTTCGTCAGACTTTGTCCAGGTTAAGTCTGTGTCCTTTTCATCTGTACATTAGTTTGCCACTCACTGAAGAAATGACGACTCGGTCGGAGAGAGAGAAAGCCCAGAAACTGAATGATCAGCATCAAGTCATTCTGAACCAAATGCTCAGGGAAGATGACAACAAGTACTGTGCTGACTGCGAGGCTAAAGGTGAGCTGTGGTGAAATGCTTTCGCTGTATGGAGGATATGAAGGTGGAAAAGTAACGTTAGCTGACAATGCCGTAGATAATGCTAACGCTACGTGTTACATTCTATCCTAGATAGCACAGGAAGCGATGCTGCCACTATTGCCAAGCCATTGGTATCATTACGTTAGCTTGGAAGCTCGTGAGAACACGTATCGATGTCATGTCCTTGACTCTTATTTATTTATGAGTGGAAACATGTTGTCTTTGATAAATCAGATCTGAAGCTACAATAGCAGATACGGGTTTTACGGTGAAATGCTATAAGGAAGCATGCAATCATAATTTGATTCATCATCATGGACAAGGCTGGCGTGCCCCCTGTCTCACAACGTTACTCGCTGCCGCCCACCTTTGCCTTTTGCGTCATAGTGATGACGTCCACGGACGATAGCTAGTGGGTTTTGACAGCTATTCTACAGAATCGTATGCCCCACCCACCATTAATACCTTTTCAATAACAACCCCACGAGCATCCTAACAAATATTTTCTGTTTCATATCTATACATTTATTTAGTCAGTGCCAGAATAAATACCATCTTTTTTTCCGCATGCTTGCATGTGATTGCATGCTTTCTAACGTTTTAGTGTTTGATTTGCCTTACTTCATTGTATAATTCAAACGGCCAGAATGAAGATGTGTTGGTAAATGTTTTCACTGTGAACTGAGGGGATCGGGCAGGTGTTCAATTTCGCTTTACTAGAGTAGTTACCTTAGGGCTGTTGTGCTACCCATGGTTCCATTTACATCTCATCATGTGGCAACACCACGTCACTGTAATGCTGGAAGTCAAATATGTGCTTTGACTGCCTTTCTTTTCTCCCTCCGTCTGAGGTGTGTGTGTGTGTGTGTGTGTGTGTGTGTTTGTGTTTGCACGCCCTCCTCCTCACCATGTTGCTCTTTGTTGACATTGTCAGAGTGGTCAGGGCACTCCCACCCAGCCGTATAGGAGTGATTAGGCCCCCCCCATACACACACATACACATCTGATGTTGTGCTTTAGAGTAGGCTGTAGTGACTACAGCGTGCTACAACGCCTGTTGCTGACACACCTTAGGTCAGTGCGTTCATGAAAGAGAGGTGTGTTCCACTTCCAGTCATTTGTTTATGAAGTCAAATTAGATGACAGCGTGTGGGTGCGTGTATCCTTTCAACCTGGCTAGAGATGTGATGGGGCTCAACTATGTCTTTGTTGGTGTAGCTGTTCAAGAGACAAAGACAAAACTTAGTCTGTGACCTTGTGATGTTCCGTCCATGTAGCCGTTCATGGGTGAGACAGGCTACAGTTGCGTGCGTGCGTGCGTGCGTGCGTGCGTGCGTGCGTGCGTGAGAGACAATCTAAGAGGTTGAGCTGGAGGGAAAGCTGTCTGATTGGAAATAAATAAATAAATTAAAATAGCTGGAGATGGAGCCGCCACTGCTTATCTCCTGATTCCACATTTTCCCTCCCTCCCTCTCTCATCCCCTCCCCTCTCTCCCTCCCTCCCTCCCTCCATCCCTCCACTCATTCCTCTGTTCCGTCCTGGCTCTGGTTTCTCCCCTTACACAACGAGAAAGGGACCGTTCTTGTTCCACTGTTCCGCCTCCAGTTACCTGCCTTCACGCGAGGCAACACTGACCTAACTAGGGCTCTGTTCCTGTACGAGTGGATAGGCTTTTATCACGTTCCAGGAGTCTGGCCAGCATGTTCCCATTATCCACCCAGGCGTTCCTCTCGGTCGCGGCCTGTGAAGTGAAAGGGAATCGAAGAGGGAGAATGTCAAGTAGTGTGAAATAACCCGCAGCTCCTGGGCCTGTGGAGATGGCCAGGGATGACGCGGTTTCTCTCTGCAGGCTGAACTGAGGTCCGCGGGAAGGACGCTACGTCCCCCGTTCCAGACAAGCTTCATGACTTTTATGAAGGGATCGAGGCCGAATGAGTATTAATGAGTTAGTCACAATTTGCTCGTTTCCTCAACTCGCGCCTCAACACGAAAGAGAGGGAGTTGGGTCAATAAAATGCTTGTCTTTTAAGCACTATGTCTTGTGATGCGTCCCTTTCTTTTTTTTCTCTCTCTCTCTCTCTCTCTCTCTCTGTGACGTGTTTTGTCTTTGGGGCTACGCATTGTTCATTAAAGAGCCTCTTGATTTCAATTCTCTCTCTCTCTTTCTCTCTCTCTCGCACAGCAGAGAAATAATTATAGGGACAGTTGGCTGCTTGTGACTCATAGGTCACACCACAACTTTCTCTTAGACACACACACACGCACACACACACACACACACTGTGTAATTTGCCCCATGTCTCGCCCTGATCTTAATCAGCTACACCTTTGATTTCTACGAAGTGTTTGTTTCTTCTGAAAGTGAACGGTGTGTGTGTGTGTGTGTGTGTGTGTGTGTGTGTGTGTGTGTGTGTGGACCGTGCATTACCTTCTTAGTTCCAGCGTGTTTGTGTGGAATGCAGTGAAGTTCAATGGGAAGCCCTGGCAGTTAATGGTAGGCTTTGTTTCTGGCTGACTGACTGACTGGCTGGCTGGCTGACTGATTGATTGGCTGGGTGGCTGGGTGTGGTGGTGCTACTAGCTTTGGAGCTAGCCCTGCTCTGACCGCTGCAGTGTGACTCACCTGAGAGAGGCTGTAATTCCACCCCGCCTGCCTCCTCCCTCTGTATTGGTTTCTCCTCTGTATAGCTGCAAAAACTGCCCCACATTGTAAGAGGATGTATGTGTGCGCCTCTGTGTGTTTGGGTGCGCCTTGTGTCTGTGTGTGTGTGTATGCGCAAGCAATTGCAATTTTAGTAAACCATGCTGTACACTCCCTCTGGCTCTTTATAGTTTACTGGAGTGTAAACTGTGGCAAACCAACGCATCTTATTTTCTCATGACTTCCAAGCATGTGCTTTGTTAATATTCCCCAGCCTCCAGGCTTTGATTCTGCAGAGCTATATTAGGACTCACTGCTTGGCCACTGGCCCGTGGCTTGTTCTTGCGCCGTGTCCGGGAGGCGGTGCACTTTATCTGGGCCTCACACTCTCTGCAGACCCTCACTGCTGGCAGTGCCTGGCTGGCCGAAGCTGGCCAGATAACCGCTCTGATGACCTCTCCTTGGCACTGCACTCGGCGGACAAACACTGACACGCCTCCGATGGCACGTTCACGTACACGCACACGCACACACACACACACACACACACACACACACACACACACACAGACACTTAAGAAAAGTAGCTGCTCGCAGTGGCCAGTAAAGTGAAGGCCAATAAAGAGCCACACTAGAGAGGACCATCTGTGTCTCTCGCACGAGTTTGGACCCACCGGGTCCCATCTCTGTGTGCAGGGCCCCGAGATGGTCTGTCCACAACGTCTCTGCCATCGCAAAGAAGTTCCCTCCGTAGTCCACTCCACGGTAGAATAGGCCACCCTCCTTCTAGGCCAAGTCCTCCGGGACCACTGACCTTATTGCTGGGATTCTGTTATCCCCAGTGTCAAGCTGAGGGACCACCTGGCTGTTCCTCTCATCACCAGCAGAGGGCGCTCACCAGCTTATTTTAGGAGGGCATTTCAATTTAGGAGACCCTGCTACTATGCCCTTTGATTCTCTTCTTATGTAGGCCTGGCTTGGGTCAAAGTCCAGATTAATCAATAGGATTTCTGTTGGTTTCCATACGAGCCTTAGTGCCCTTTCCTGTCTTTCTTTAACCACTCAACGCAATGTTTACACCTGCGCAGCCCCCATCCAACCATACCAGCGTGACTCATTTTACTCAGGCTTGGCTCCTGGCAGAAAGAGGTAGTAGCACCAAACGTAGCTAGAGGACGAGTTCCCCTTTTAAATATGGATATATAGGCCACGCTCTCTGGGATCAGGCTGACACTCCCGTGTGTGACCACCAGGGCTCAGCACTCCCTCACGGCAGCACTGACCCCGCTCCAAGACTTCAGCCTGAGGACCTCCTCCTCTCCTTGTTCCCACTTGGCCTCCTTCCAATCGGTCACCTCCCTGATAAGACGTCCGCTGGGTCCTAGAGCTCTTCTCGGACCTGATCCCCGGCACGCCGAGGGTTCTGCCGATCTGAAATGTATTAGGGCCAAGGCCGTTTAGCCACTGTAGTTACTGTTAAGTCAAGTAAAGTTAGCTCATTTAAGACAGTATCTCTGGGCTGATTATGGACATGCGTGGGCCTGCATACTCAGTAGGTAAGAAGAACACAGCCTGGAAAGGCCACGTGTAATTGGAAGGGAGACGTTCTGCTTAGGCTCCCGTCCGATCCTTTACTCCGCGACCATTGTGTAGCATGCCATTCCATTATGGGAAAGCCATTGTTCCCAGCATTTTTGACAAGACTCACTGGCACCTTAAGAGGAGCATAATGTATCACTTGAGGTTCAACACAAAACACCTCAGCGGACGACTCCATTAGAGGGACTTCACGGACCAATTAGAGCGCTCCGTTCCTGCCGTCCCCTGATGGCACAGCGACTCTTTTGGTTGCCTAGCGTTGCTTACCCCCCTCCTCTTGTCTTCAGCCCTGTTTAGAACTCCCAGATTCCCATTCCCTGGATGCCTTCAATGGCAAGCACAAACAAGCACGCTGGACTTTGGGGGGCGTCTCCACCAACCAATCGCAACTGGACTTCCAATGGTCACTGTCACTCAAACGCACACACGGTTTCCCACCCTTGCTGTTTGTGCATTCACGCAGGGGCACACACACACACACACACACACACACACACACACAGTGACACACAGTGACACACAGCCAAACGTCAGCCCCTGCACGCCGGCTGACAGTAGGGGCCTTCATTTCATGCTTGGCTGGCTAACCCCCCCCCCCCCCTTCCCCTCCTACCAAGTTGGATAGCTCCTCTCTCTCATCCAGGTCCCATGGCTGTGTGTGTGT
>JAVQIZ010180080.1:0-10276 GCA_036023535.2 Galaxias brevipinnis
CCCCCCCCCCCCCCCCCCCCCCCCCCCCCCCCCCCCCCCCCCCCCCCCCCCATCACACAGCGTGTATGGGTCTGAATGAATGAGTGTCTGTGTGATAGTACTGCTCCCCTTGATTCGGCTCTCTGAGTTAATGACTGAGTGTGAGCAACGGTGGTGGTGGTGGTGGTGGCGTCACAGCTGTGCGCGCGCGTGTGTGTGTGTGTGTGTGTGTGTGTGTGTGTGTGAGACGGAGAGGAGCTGCATAACTTGGGAAATGTGGGGGTGTGTGGAGAAGGCTCCTTCTGCTTGGCTGACCTACATAGGCAGCTTGCCTCTCACGTCTATGAGCTGCTCGTCTCAAATCGTCAGAATCATGGGCATGTGCGCGGGCGCACACATACACACGCACGCACACACACACACATACACCCTTCTCTTGTGCGCACATACACACACACATCTAAAAAACACTTAGCGTGTGTTAATTTATGCCACTCCTCACTCTCCTTTCATGTCCCTCTTTCCTCTGCCCCTCTGTGCCTAGGTATGAGCCCTGACTGTTGAGTAAAGAGCTGCAACGTCTCCCTCAGAGACGCAGACCCAGACTCTTCTCCCCCTGCAGGCTAACTCGATAACATTTGCCAATACGGTGGCTGTGGGGCTTCATTGGCAACAGCAGATAAAAGCATCATGAGAGGGTAGGAGGAGGAAATGAGACGGGAATTGGAGAGGAGAAGCAGGGAGTAGAGGACGAGTAGCAGGCCATTAAAGGGAGAATCCTAAGGATGAACAACAGATGAGAAGAGAAGGGGGGGGGGCAAGATAATAGGATGAAGCACAGAGAAATAAGGGCGGATGGAACGAGGCTCGAAAAAGGAAATGAGACAAAAGACAAAATGTAGAATCTCTGTAGACATCGACATCCAACCACATCGGTCCGTTCCGGCGCACAGACGCAATGCGAGTACAGGAGGGGCGGGGCGGGCTTCGGAGGTTACTGACCTGGTTCTGAGGCAGCGGGGGCTGGCTCTGGGCATCGGGTGCCTGGCCCTGGCTGTCGTTGCCCCCCACCGGAGAGCCACGGGTGGTGGCCGTCATGCTCGCCACGGGGCAGATCTTGGCAATCTTGATCTCTTAGGGAGCACTGACCAGGAGGGAAATCACAGCCACCTCAGCCTTAGAGCGGAGGGAGGAGAACCCGGTCAGAAAAAGAAAGGAGACAAGCACCTGGAGATCTGGAGAGGCTGCTGAGACCATTGCATAACCTGGAGCAGGGAGAGGGATGAGAGGGAGCAGAAGGTTAGTGCAGCATGGGCTCGTTTGGCTCCAACATCACTCTGCACAGCCTGGAGGCCGCTCGACCACCACCGCTAGCTAACTGTCCTTTGTGTCGCTATGGTTCCCCGCCAGCACTGCGCTTTCCAAAGAGTTGAAAGTGATAAGAGTTACAGCCCTGACCTGATAAGAGAGTGCTCTATGGAACAGTCTGTAAAACAGGTTATGATTAGGCAGCGTGGGCGTGTGCCTATCAAACCAGCTGACTACTTGGCCGGGTTTGGCCAGAAGTCAGTAGGATTAGACGTGAAACATGATATGGTCTTGTCAATTCAGCACCTGGCACCACAGTCTTAACAATACACATGGCCCCCAGGATGTTCCTTGAATGTGGCCCATGCATTACCCTCAGCCACACAATCCTCTAAAGAGCGCATAGCGCTGCCTACCAATGCCTACTGAAGGTCCACATATTCCAGGCCCGCATATTCTGGTACAGCCACATTTGGGATGACTACACTAGACACTGGAGCAGAAGGGCAACCGCACTGGCAAAGCTGTTGTTCATTTCCAGGGAGCAGCCAGGTCTGCCGTTCTACCAGCATGACACTGAAGCCACAGGCCAAACAGAAGAGGAAAGGGCAATCAGCAGTGGCAGGATGAGCACAGATGCAGAGGACCATAAGCGCTTTAAGAGCAGCCAAGTCTCCAATTCCACCTCATTAAAATAGTTTGTCTTTATTATCCTTTTCTCTCAGATAGAGTGGAAATACACAGGGCTCCCAGACTGCCAGCCAAAGTCTGTCCACTGCCATTAAAAAACAATTATCGGTGGCAGTGCTGCCACTTTTCTTTTTTGCTATTTAAAGTTGTTTTATTTATCTAATGTTATTTTAAGTTATTGAACCGTATGCACATTAAACAAGAGCACTTTTATTTGAGTTGATTAGTATGTTATGTTCATCAAAATTGAATTGCTGCACCTTATGACCATTTTTTTTATTCAAAGTTGATTTCATTTAAAATACCTCAAAAAAAATCTGAAAAACTTAGTGGCAGCAGTGCCACCAGTGTAAAATGTTAGTCTGGAGCCATGATATGTACATCCACATCTACTTTATCAAGCAATTGCCCTAGTCACAGTATCTTCTAAGACTAAACTTAACTTAATGTCAGCCATTAAACTGTCATTACTGCTCCAGTGGTGACTTTACTTGTATGTATAAATATGGAACGTTATAGCCAATCAGAAAGTAAAAAAAAAAAGAATAGGTGATCAGAATTTTTTTTTAAAGAAATCCCTTTCCCACTTTAATGTTACGGTGATCTAGGGATGCAAAACCTTCCTAAAGACGAGTAGGCCAATACCTCCCCCTAAATAATGTAAAAGTATGGCAATTACAATTATGCGCAATTATGTTAGTATACGTTTTATGCAGTGAAATAAAATAGAAAATAAGGTGCACAGAAAATAAGGAATGAAACATCAAAATGTAAAATGGAATTTAAATGAACACAGTGAACTAGCATGCATCAATTAATGAACAATCATTCCAAAGACATTCAGCATCTATTGTTATTTGAGAGCAGGCAACAATAAAGAGAACATGACTTAGTACATTTCAGAGACAATGGGTCTTTTTCAACCATAACCATTGTGTCACCAGGCAAATAAGCAGATTTAGTCTTTTTTTCAGTTGGCATTGTCATATGTTTCTTGGTGCTATAGGTGATCCTGTTTCGGAACAGAACAATGTGCGTGGTTTAAGGCCTAACCCCTGGCCTCTGCCAGACATCTGCACCAATTCGAAGCCAAAATAACGGTTTCACCCAAATAATAATAATGTCACCGATTGTGATAAAATAAGAATTCGGCTTGCCAAACCAAACCAAACGTAGGCTACATCACAACGTAGCTCCAGAGGACACACGAGGGCATGAACTATAATGACGGACATTGTTTTCTTTCATTCTCTCCCCCCCCCACCCCCCACCACACACACACACACACACACACACACACACACACACACACACACACACCCCCCACATATAAAAGCATGTCTGCAATCTGGCATATGCCTAGCGCCAGCTCCCAGTCCAGCAATTGGGAGAAGAAAAAAAACTGTATTGAAATGGTTTCAATCACAGACACTAACTAAATTAATTAAGCACATTTTAACATTTATAATGTATAATAAACTCACCCAAAAATAAGGAGAGCAGCTGGATAACTGGTTACATTTCAAAGCTATGCCTACCAGCCTATGACTGGCTACATCTAGTTGTTAATGTGAATGGATAAACACTGCATACCTCTTGTGGAAAATGCAAATATCTGAAGGGTAGTGAAACTGTTGTTTCCTGTCTATGCAGCTGGACAAAGATGATGGCTGCACAATTGCATACAATTAAACTCAAATGTGTGTATAACAAAGGATGGGTCATGTATGAATATGTGACAATGTAGCTATATTATAGTAAATCATCTAACAATCTCACTCTACAACGCCAAGGTGCAGACATTTGAGGCTGGTTAACTCAACCGCTTTAGCTAGCGTTAGCCGAAAATGTACTTAACATATCAGAAAGCTATCGTTATCTTGATCACATAGCTTGCCAACGTTGTCTGCTTATATGGTCTTCAAAACAAAATATGAACTCCTCCGTCATACCATTGAACTTAATCGTTACCGCTAGACAGCATGAACTCGACTAGTCTAGAGTTAAGTTACACTTTAGGGCTAGGAACGTTAGCTAATGCATCCGCCCAGGAGAGGGCCTTGCCGTCTCGAAGCGCCTTTCAAAGGCCTCAAACAGTTACGTTAATAACACAGCAACTGGCCTGGTTACTTGCCTGCAAGATAACTAATCGACACGGATATCAACTTGCAAATATATTATGTGAAATTTGACAAGTGAGACCAGTTTAACGGTTTGACGAGGCCAGCAAACTATAGAGTAAACTTGCTGGTTTGAATCTTACCAGAAACTAGGTAAGCGCTAGTTCCTGTCGCTTAGCCAGTCAATGTTAGCTGTAACGTTCGCTAACAAGTCACATAGCTAACGAAGTTAAGTGCTAACACTCACTATATACATCAGTGCTGCTAACGTTATTGATGTTGAACGCACACTTTTGTAATAACGAACTTTACATATACATATTTACGTTATCATAACATTATTGTCAAATAATCCCAATTAAAAAGGCAGCACTAACGTCATATGCGTTAGTTAGTTGAGACATTCGTGTGGCAAACAACCTGTCATGCATGCTGGGCAACACGTCTCCGGCGGCATGTCAGCTGTTTGACAAGTGGTTAGCTTGGATGGCTGGCTAACGTTACCAAAGTTTTGTTTCGCTAAACATTCGCAAACGTTAGATAATGATATTATATTAATATCAGAGCAGAGTTTCATTGAAGCAGGTACAGCTTAGCATAGCATAGCATAGCATAACATAACTGAGTGACACCGACTAGCTTAGGCTGCCTTCACTTTAGTCAAGTTAACCTAAGGTTTAACCGTTGACTAGCTGCTAACTTTTCGTTGCGCCAGGCATCTTAGCTAACGATACCTGGGTAACGTTGGTGTTTTGACAAAACAAATAGCTAGACTGATTTGGTTAGCTTACCGTCCTAACTTAGGAGATGCTAGTTAAAACCACTCATTACCTGCCTGCTTTTCGTGACCGAGTTCTTTCACCCACTGACAGCGCTTGTCCAACAACAGAAGAAAGACACATCTTCAAGAAGTACCATTAAAAACTAGAGTAAACTAACTAACGACCGTTAACTAATCAAAAGGTTCACACTGATAGCTCCCTAAGGTTTGTGTATATTAAGCTAGTAATTTACGTCGTTACCTGATTAGCAGCTGACACTGGCAGGTAGCTAACGTTAGCTTAACGTTAGCTTTAGGCTAGCACAAACCTGAAATATGATGGCTTATGTATCGTTAGCTTGCTGTCGTTAGCATACAACTCACCAGGAATTTGATAGGACTTCCCCTCTATTCACGAGCTAGCCACGTCCAGCCACGAACGACGGTGTCGTTGTAGTGAAATTACATAAACGTGGCCTATATTTCAATGTATATCGGATGAAATAAAAATAGGTTGCTAAAAGGCTCTGATTCCTAGCTACGGTTTTTGAAAGCTTTGGGTGTTTTTCCTGCGTCACCAGAGCGGCAGCCCCCCCAACTGTATCTAGTCCGATCCCAGGCTTGTCAATTCGGTCCCATCCAGTCAGTTACAACTTGTTTCACTTCAATATGGCGGAAGTGCAGCATCTGAAATAAACGTTGCTCTGAAATTATATGACTTTCTCAACTTCAACGTTAAATAAGAAAAATCCAGTTGTGTTGCGATTGGTATGACTAAGGTCAGCTATGCAAACGAAACCCGGGTTGCATTAACAATAGTCTATAAAATTACAATGGCTGACTCCAGGTCCATAAAGGATTCCGGGACTCCGTGATTTGCTAAATAAGACTGAAAGGGTTTAAGGACCACTGGCTAACTGGGCTGCCCCCTATTGTTGGGCATCTGTTAGTCACCACAGAGTTATGTATTACAATTTATGGATTTGAATTATCATCACAAATTAAACGAAATGGGATGACTTCTCTTTTGGGAATTTTCAGTCATTAAATGTCACAATAATGTATGAGCTAAACAGAACAACTGCCAGATGTGCATTTGCATTTGCATTATTCTTCTAATCTAAACTTTTTCATAATAATTTGTACACTGTCCTGTTATTTGAAAGGCGCTTATAATTCACATTTATTTTTATTATAGTGTGAAGCGGTTGTCAGCCCCAGCAGTAGCGGTCTTGTCATGACATTGTCAATACCAACAGTTTAAGTGCTGATCCTTTTTGCCTGCTTGGAAATAGAATAGTTCCTATGTGTTACGGGTCCCAGGGATTGCATTAAAGTGACAGACTGTTCAGTAAACAACACGTTTAAGATGGTCAGTGACGATTGATAGATAAACTATTGTATGAACACTGCAACAAAAAACAACAACGTAAAAAGCTGAACTGCTGACTCTCTTGAAAACCCGGACAGAAGCTTTGATATGCCTGTGTATGTGTGTTTGTGTGTGAGTGCGCTTGCACTTGTGTTTTCTCTTTATCTTGTGTCAGTGCAATGACCAGCGTGACTTTTCTCGGTTCGAGATTGAAATGGCAGTCAAACAAATGTCTGACTACTCTGAAATGTTCATCATCCCATACTAAACCATGCAGCATTATATTAAACATGACATAACTAAATATATAATGTAAACTGTCTGACTTTAAACAAATTTGTATTTTATTGCCTCTTGATGTTTGACCCATATCAGGAAAATAAAAAAATGTGAAAGTAGTAAGTTATAATTTTCCTGAAAGATTAATCTGTAAATTCTTTCTGGAAACTATTTCTGACAGACTTATAATAAGACATGTCAAAACATAATTGAATTTCATGGATAACTAGTGTGGGTTTTGTCCAAATTAGGTTTTACTGAGCCAGTCAAAAATAATAAATTAATTATCTTTTAAATTGTTATTATCATCATCATCATCATCATCATTATTATTAGTCTACAACTATGAGCATTTATCAGTCTTTTGACCAACACTCTCTTTTAACCCAGCAGCTAAGAGGCCTAGTCCTAGTTCCATTGTGCGCCCTCCTCTGTACGAAATGAATCTGCTTTTACTTTTCCAGATAAAGTACACTTGTCCATCGTTCACGTACATGGCTACCAGTTGAATTATGCGTTAGTTTGCTGACATAGTTTTCAAAGAAATATGCTTTAGCCTATGTAGTATGGAATGAGATTTGTGCCAAAAGTCTACAAAAGTAAAAGCAAAATCCAAACAAAAAAGAAGACAACCAAAAGCATAACTAAAATCCAAAAGCTAAAAAAAATTAAAATCCAAAAGAAAAAAGAAAATTAAAATGTATAAACAAAAAGCAGCGTGGGCATATAAACAAAAAGCTAAACTAAATATTTTGAAGTTAAATCTTACAAATCTATATTTGTTTCTTATGGCTCTCAGTTTTGCAATTTGAATCTACAGTTTTTTTTGTGTGTTTTTATTTTATTTTATTGTTGTGGATCTGTGGTTTTGCTTGTGGATTTTTCGTTTTGGCCACAAAAATCATGTGAGGGCGGGGTTTCGGAGATGATTTCTATTGGCCCATCGTAGTTGGAGTGACACCTAATTTTTAATCTCCAAAACACGCATTCATAAACGCATCATCATTATGCGCGTGAAGTCTTTGAACACCATTTATTTTTTTATATATATTCTTTTTAATTTTAATAAAAAAAAATTTTTTTTTAATTGAACAATAAAAAAAACAATACAATACAAAAACAAAATCTCGAAGAGGATATTAAGTCTTCATGACAACAACATAAGTGCAAAATGATCATGAATTCACATTGAAGACCAACAATTATAAATTACACATTCAGGAAACAGCCGGGGGGTTAAAAAAAAAAAGAGAAAATCGAGGCATTAGAAACAGAGCTTACTTAAAATAGTAAAAATTTTGAAATATTACTACTTAACATTTTTTGCAATATTTAAGGATTTTACCCTTTTAAGAGACAGAACAAATGATTTAAATTCGTTTATAAATCAAGGGAAAGAGGGCTTGCTACCTCTTCATTTACAGCAGTGTATATGCACAATAGAATGATTATATTAACCAAGTCAGAAATAGAAGATTCCAAATTATCAAAATAAAATTAAATGTGACACAATTTCAGTGCAGGAATATCTGTTATTTTCAACAACAACCAATCTCTCACATTTGACCAAAATAATTTAGAAAAGGGGCATAAGAAAAATAAATGTTCCAATGATTCAACTGATAAACTACAAAAAGAACAGGGGTCCACTTCAAATTTAAATCTTACATTCAGAAATTCAGAAACTGGGTAGATTGTATGGATAATTTCAAAATGAGTCTCTTTAACTTTAGGGGATACAGGCCATTTTACAAAACATGAATGAGCTTTATTCAATACCAATAACAAGTCTGAATCATTCACCTGTGTGGATAATTGTGGAAGATTTGGGATTTCAGAGCAGCATTAATAGATCTGTTATTTTCAAGATTACAACCAATGAAGTCTAAATTTGGCAAAGCCGACACAACATTTGAGTATAGTTGTGTATTATGAATTAATTGAATAAGTGGAACAGGAGTTGCTTTACAAATTCTGTTGTATACTCTGGTAGTACAGGTAATATCATACTATGCTGAAAAGGACAAAAAATCTTGCAGTTTACCATTGCACTCTAGTAAATCACTAACAAACAAAATTCCTTTCTCATACCAATCACTTTTTTAAATAAGGATTTTCTATTAATAGTAATAACTCTATTATTCCATAAAGTAGGAGAAAAGCTGTGAGTAAAAATCATTTTCCAATATTGAAGTGTCTGTCTGTGAAAATTTGAGAGTTTGATTGGAATCTTGTTTACCTCAAGATCACATTTTAAAAGAAAATCAATCCCTCCTATGCGTTTAAGTAAGGAGTGAGGAATATGAAACCACATTGATTCTGGCTGTGACAAAAAAGCTTTCAACCATTTAATTCTTAAAGTTCCAATCATAGATTCAAAATCTAAAGCCCTAATACCACCTTTATCATAATCTTTAATTAGCTGTGACTTTTTAATGTAGTGAGTTTTGTTTTTCCACAATGAACGGAAAATAATTTAGTTGACTTTTTTAATATTTGCTGAGGAGACAACACAGGAATGGCATGGAAAGATTAATTTAGAAATACCTTCAGCTTTGGCTAGAAGAACTCTGCCGAAAGTAGTCAGATCTCTAGTTTACCAACGACTGAGATCTGTTCATATTAGTGATACAGTTACAAATGTTAAGATCTTCTCTCCTAATATGATTTTTGGACAAAGTTATTCCTAAATATGTAACTTCAGGTACAACTCTGAGTCAATAGTGGAATCATCACAAGAGTGAATGGGGAATATTTCACATTTTGAAAGATTAAGGGATAATCCCGATGCTTTTGAAAAAATAGAAATTGTGTTCAAAGTTTCCTTTTAACCTAGATTTATTATTTAAGAAAATGGATGTGTCATCTGCAAATTGACTAATTTTAAATTCTTTGTCAAAAAGGGTAATACCTACTATTTTGGAATTATTAATTATAAGCGTAGTCAACAATTGGGTGGCCAGAATAAATAATTTAGGTGAGATTGGACAACCTTGCCGAATGCCACGTTGAATCTTAAATTTAGGACTCATCCCAGGGTTCAAGGATACAGAACTATAAATGTCGGAGTAAAACATCCTAATTATATTACAAAATTCTTCACCAAAACCCAGATATCTCAAAGCTTCCAATAAAAAAGAATGTTCAACAGTATCGAACGCCTTATAGAAATCCAGAAACAATACTAGACCTTCGCATCAATAAATTCGCCGTAATCAAGCATGTCCAATATTAGTCTGGTATGGTTATGAATACTTCTGCCCTTTATAAAGGCTGATTGACATTCATTTACCAATTGATCCAGACCTGTGCTTAACCTGTTAACATATACATGAGCCAAAAGTTTATAATCATTACGGTAATAGGCCTCCAATTGTCCAATAAAAGGTTAATTTTTGGGGGTTTCAGAATTAAGGTAATAAGGCCATGCTTCATGGTAGACGAAAGGTTCCCTGCTGAAATGCATTCTATGAAAGCCTTATAAAGCATTTCTCGCAAATTAGACCAAAAAAATGTGTAAAATTCTACGGTTAAACCATCCAGCCCTGGTGATTTACCATTAGACATTTGCAGTATTGCACTATCTAATTCTTCAATTTGTATCCGACCATCCATATGCTGCTTAAAAGAATCATTCATTGTTTTTTTTAATTCTGTAATTATACCAAAAAAGGTAACACAATCTTCTTTAGAAAAATTGGATGTATATAAGTTGCTGTAAAAACCTCTAATTTCCTCATTAAGTTGGTCTTGATTTTCTATAGTAAC
>JAVQIZ010180141.1:0-19232 GCA_036023535.2 Galaxias brevipinnis
GTCGCAAAGAAGACATGCAGGACGCTCGCGGTCACTGCATATTGCTAGTGTGATCAACAACTATATACTCCAAGTATGGACATCTCTTCCTGACTTAGTGATGCAGTTCCTTGTGCCATACAGCAATTCGTCACACTTTCGCAGAAGATCGTACCCGGTGGCAGACAAAATTTGTGTTCAATATTGAGACTTCAAGAGGACTGATCTGAATTACATTTGTTTTGTTCTCCCATAGACATTACAACGTACTATCAGAAGAAATGTGTTGATAATATGTTAATATAAAAAAGTTGCCTATAGTTGCCTTCAAGTGCTACTACCTAGCGGTGAGTGTATCAGAACACCCTTAAATTGTAGAGTAGCTTACTTAAAGAACTCGTTCACCCAACTCTTATTCCCTTTGGCATTTTGTTCCCATGGATGAATATTTATCCTGGTTCCGAGTCAAGTCTTGAAACTCTCATTTATAACGGCACGTGCTCCCTTAACCTAATACCCACGTTTAAGGCTATTGAGGATTTAGTGATGATTTTTTGTTTGTTCCAATTAAACAACACGATGGCCTGCTTATTTGAGCCTTGTTTTATTTTTTCCTGACAGAACCCTGCAATTGCAGATATCTACACAGAGCATCCTCATCAGGTTACTGTTGCAAAGTATGCTCCAAGTGGCTTTTACATCGCCTCAGGAGGTAAGCTGATGAAGTAACAATCCACTACACCAGATTCTATAATGTAAAGATGTAGGATACTCCTACAGTAAATGTGATGTGCGCGTATAGTCCTGATATTTATACAATACACACTGCCTGATTGATTATTCCAGGAGAAGTAGTCATGTAATACCGTAATTTAAACAATTTCATCTTTTTAAGGAACAATGAATAATACCTATTCAAATTTCTCTCTTCAGATGTGTCAGGTAAGATCCGTATCTGGGACACTACCCAGAAGGAGCACCTGATGAAGTATGAGTACCAGCCCTTTGGGGGAAAGATCAAGGACATTGCCTGGACAGAGGACAGCAAAAGGATTGCTTGTGTTGGGGAAGGCCGTGAGAAGTGAGTTTAGGATTTCCCCCCAGTCCCACACCACCAACATTTGTAAAATAGTGTCTGTCAGCTGCTGTTCCTAAGTACAGAATTTACAGTGTATTTATCTTTTTTCATAGTTTTGAAAATATGTATGTGTGTATGTTTTCTTTACAGGTTTGGGGCTGTATTCCTTTGGGACTCGGGCTCCTCGGTTGGTGAAATCACTGGCCATTTCAAAGTCATCAACAGTGTGGACATCAAGCAGACGCGTCCCTACCGTCTCATCACTGGTAGTGATGACAACTGTGGCGCGTATTTCGAGGGTCCTCCCTTCAAGTTCAAGTTCACCATAAGCGTGAGTGTGTAGATTCACATACAGCAGTGAAGCAGCCCTTGATTGGAGAGCAATTCTACTCAAGTGTGCAAAGCCATATTGAAACTCCTATGTAACTACACTGTCAAAGTTGTTTGGTTGAGATAGGTAAAAACACTTGATTGTTTTCTACACTTTTTTTTCATCTTGCTGCTGTACTTTCTGAAGTATTTCAGTCAAAATTTGTGTTTTCCATCTATGGTTTTGATTGCTTACATTTGCGTAGTATGTAATTCACATCCCCTTTATTGGTATTTATTTATCCTGAAATTAACTCTAAAAACACAATTTGTGACATGGTTTTTGCAGCTTAGTCACCGTTATAATTATTTGTGCCATGTGGTTATTCTACACGCTCAAGTTGTGAATATATCACTTTTCTTTCGGAATGCTGAACGTGCCTGAACTTGGTTGAACAAGTGACTTCAGCAAATCTCTGTATATGGTCCCCTCTCAGGTATAAGCCGCTTCTAAAAGAGACGTTTGTTTGCAGGCATCTAATTGGTTAATATTCTCAAAGCTGGCACATTAAGTTTTAACTCAAACCTTGTCAGGTTCCCACTCATGCTTATTTTTTCTGCTCATGATTACGGCTGAGTATCGGCACTGATCTCGCGATTCTATTTGATTTCGATTCACAAGGTCCTGATTTGAATAGATTTCGATTCAATATCAATAAATTGGAAGTGATAATTACAATACCAAGATTCCTTGGTGAAGTACAGAAAGTGTGAATGGAGAAACACTGACAACTGAGCTCAAAGCATGACTTAAAAAACTAAAAACAAACTCTTTTATTTAAGCAATATAAATATCCAATACTGATACATCGCAGTGCTTTGGAATTGAAAATGGTGTGTATTCTTTCACATTCCTATTTAACAGGAAACTGCATTCTCTTAAATAACATTTTAGACGTATACAAACTAAAATGATTTGCATGTGCAAAATAATTGTTATTGCGTTTCCTTCTGTATGTAGATATTCAATAACAAATCTGCTGTTTCCAGGTATAATAGTAATTTACCACATTGACAATGTCAATTATAGATTTTTTTTTATAGATTTTTTTTTTCTCCCCCAGTATTTATTTATATTTTTTTAAAAGGACTTTCTAAGTGACCCCAAACGTTTGAGTGGTAGTGTACATGTCAGCTTCTCAAAGTGTGTATCCTTGCTGTCAGTCTTAAAAAAAACAAAAAAAGATTTAATATATTTTGGGCATGAGTGATTTGTGCAGTGCTCAAATAAAGATTTGGTTCCAGTCAATAAAAAGACTGTCCGAACAAAAAACATTACTTTTATTTGAGAATAAAAGTAAAAAAATTCTCTTTTACAAGAGAATAAACTGCTTCTAAAACGAGTCAGTGCAGTGCTCAGCTAGGTGACGATATAGATCAGCCTTCCAGCTGCCAGAGTAGCCAGACTAAAAGCTGTCTTCACCTGCTTATAGAACCCTGCCTATGTAACTGAAATCCTCAGACGTCCGTCCTGAGCACGGCCAAGTGGTTATTAATGTATTCTACCCCTTCATTGGCTTTGGAAGATCATGTGAATGATCATTATTTCAGGAATATAATTCTCTTTAAGCTACTTATTCTTTTCTCAATTCGCCCTAGGACCACAGCCGGTTTGTCAACTGTGTCCGTTTTTCTCCCGACGGGAACCGGTTTGCCACAGCTGGGGCTGACGGTCAGGTGAGCCTAATTGTACAGATGGTAGGCAGGGCATATTATTGCTGACTGTTACAACAATATATGTGGCTATATTTACAAAACTTGGCATCAACTTGGTGTGTGTATTACTGTCATTTTCACAGATTTTTGTGTATGATGGAAAGACTGGTGAAAAGATTAGCTCGCTTGGTGGGGAAAAGGCACATGAAGGAGGAATCTATGCCGTAAGTTTGATTTTTGCTGCTTAAAGTGGTATTATTATTATTATTAATAATAATAATAGTAATAATAATAAATTCTTCAACTACCTAGTCTCTGAAAGTATTAGTACTCTGTTGTTTTTAAATATAATTATAATACAACAATTATTTAACTGTACCCCTAGCGAATTAGTAGACTATTAGATCCACATACAGTATGTTCAGTTAAGTCAGCAAATAAATTCAGTTTGTGGCTGAATGTGCACTTGTTTCACCAATTACACAAACAACGCTTTAAGGACAGTATAAAGCCTGATCCTAGTGTTTATGGGTGGGCTGGCTATATGTTCCAGGTCAGGCTGCATTGCTGAGAAGGGGTGAACACTCAGGGCTAGTGCAGTTGCTCTGCAGGGATATGATCCAAATAAACCAAATTGATCCCTTCCCTTTCTAATTAGTGCTAATTAGTGCCATGTTACTGTGAGAAAGATAGCCCTAACCATTTTTGTTCTGCAACATTCTGTGCTTCGTTTTCTTTTGTAACCGCAACAAAACGTGTATACAATATTTAAGGGCAGACATTTTGTTAGAATACTTAGAAACGAAGTCAAATTGTGAGATGGGTATTTTGTCACCCTAAAAGTATCTAATGGTTACATTATTCTAGAGAACTGAAGATGACAAGGCATACAAAAGTAAACACTGATGCCAAATCTATTGGGGCCAAGGACTTTGTACTCATTATGAAGTGCCTAAAAATATTAAGGTTGCTCCTCCACTCGCTTTCATCCTACTTTATTACACAATTAATATAATCTTGGATTTTCCTCCCAGGTGAGTTGGAGCCCAGACAGCTCCCAGCTGATCTCTGCTTCCGGTGATAAGACTGTGAAGCTGTGGGATGTGGGCTCCAGCACGGCGGTTACCACCTTCAACCTTGGAGCAGACGTCATGGACCAGCAGCTAGGCTGCCTCTGGCAGAAGGAGCACTTGCTCAGCATCTCCCTGTCCGGATACATCAACTACCTGGACAAGAACAATCCCAACCGGCCCATTCGCACCATCAAGGTGAGGCTCTTCAGGTGTCTGGAGAGAGCAAAAGGCTGAGTTAAACACTTGTAATTCTAAACCTGTCTCTCGGATGTACCATTCTGAGGAGTCTTATGGAAGAATCATCAACAGGTTGTGGTATTTGTGCACGTTCACATTGGTTCAAAGTAGTATGTCGATAGTGGATGGTGTCCGCCTTTAAAATACTGTACAACTTAGTTGGATGAGATCTAGCCAAGTAACAGGCTACAGAAAATAATCTAATGCAGAGTTTATTATCAAATGTCACAATAATTTGTTTGTTCAGTTCAGAATGGCAGCCGGTTGTGATTTTTTTAACTGGATACTAAAATCTCTCGACAACTGGCACTTTGCTGTAAGCATTCCACTCAGGTTTTAACACTACGAAAGTAATTTTTTTCAGTTATGTAAAATGACATGCAGCCTTTCACAAACATTATAATCTAGCTGCGGAAATTAATGCCATATTTTCATGGATCGTCAACTCTTATTGGCTGTGATAATGCACATTTTCATGGTGCCTTCAAGGCTTTGATAATGTCTTTATGCATTTTTACAGGGTCACAGCAAATCCATTCAGTCGCTCACAGTTCATAAAAACGAAGGGAAGACCCACATCTATTCTGGCAGCAGCGACGGACACATTAATATCCTTTCACTTCTTTAGTTCTATTGGGAGTACAGTTACTACCGAATGGCTTGTTTGATGGGTAATGGTTCACATGTGAAAGCCACTACTGGGACGGTGGCAAGTTCAGGAATAATGAAGGTGCAATGACCCAGTTTGAGAGTTGCATAGCTAACCTTTGGACATATTTGTTTGCTGTAAGAGGGTTTTCTCAATTACATACTTGGTAGAACTCCTTTTTTTAACAAAGGCAACAGTTTACCACAAGACTGGTTCTAAAAATTAAATAAATTACTCGAAGGTTTTCATCAGCAGATTTGTCACGTATGTGAACAGACTATTGTGATTTTTGGAAGATTACCATATTTGTACGAGTTGACCTTGTGTGTATGTCGACCACTGACTTTGACGATAAAAATTTTGGATAAATTGTTTTATCCTTTTTTTTTTTTTTTATGGTTTATGCCTAGACGGGAGTCTCTCTCTAGACTAGAGCATATAGGACTACGGCAGCAACAACTAATTCAAGAATTTTGCATAGGCCTTGGGATAAAGTCCTAACCTAAAATATAATCTTGAAACCTATAACTCTGTTAAATCGATCAGGTTGCGATTGTGAACTACGAAGCGTTTCTGTTTTTGTCAACTTCACATACCGCGGACAAACTTAGTCCTAAAAAATTTGATGCATTGGTCAATCCTGAGTATAAGTCGACCCCCCAACTTTGAAGTTTCTATTTTATTGAAAATTTCTCAACTTATACATGCGAAAATGCAGTAATAATATTCTTAAAAGGCAGAACTAGACTGTTTTGAGAACCTTGCAACCTTAGTCCGTACATATTTCAACATAGCCCTGTTTTAAGTAGTCCTTAACGTGCCTTTCACATTACTGGGACGCTGACAGTGGGGAAAACAATGATTTCTCTGGGAAAGGCCACAGCAACCAGGTCAGTAAGATAGCTACTGACGAGGCTAACCAGCTGGTCACCTGTGGCATGGATGACACCGTCCGCTATACCAGCCTGACCAAAAAAGAATACAGGTGAGCTTAGTGATGAATTCTTGCAGAGATGCATATCTCTTTTTACTTATTGCATATTTTTGTGTCATCAGTGCCATACTTCTACATCATGACATTCACGTAAACATTAATCAGGTCTAGATACATTTCTAAGCCCAAAACATAACAGCAGAGCCGGCTTATTTAATATCTACGCTGCTTTTGTAGTGCCTCTGACTTGGTAAAGATGGATTTCCAGCCCAAATGTGTGTCTGTATCCAAAGGACTGGTTTTGGCTGTGTGCATTGGACAGGTATCTTCACTTTACTGATCAGCTAGTTTCAATTAAATCTATACTAATACTAAAATAAGGGAAAATATTTTTTTAAAGACCTACAGAAAAATATTCTAACTTTAAGAGTATTAAATCTATCCAGATAATTTATGCAGCTGTTTTTTCTTTGATCTTTCTGACCATTGTATGTCATGTTAAATTATTTTTTCAGCTGGTGTTGCTAAAAGACAAGAAGAAGGTGTTCACCTTAGATAATCTGGGATACGAGCCTGAGGCCGGGGCCATCCATCCAGAGGGTAGCATTGCTGCAGTGGGAGGCGCAGTAAGTCCAACAAAGGCTACTTGGCAACATACTGGTTTTGCAGTGGTCGCTCGTGAGAACCCTGGCATTCATCTTGTCTCCAAACCAGGCTGACCATATTTACATGGTTCAGTACAAATAAAATGTAGGTTCCTAGACATTGTAACTGCATTAACGATGTTTCCCTTTTTTAGGATGGAAAGATCCGTCTGTACTCTATCTCAGGCAACACACTGAAGGAAGAGGGCCAGACCCTGGAGGCCAAGGGGCCAGTGACAGACATGGCCTACTCAAAAGATGGAGCCTATCTGGCTGTTACTGATGAGAAGAAAGTGGTTACAGTCTTCACTGTGACTGACGGCTACTCGGTATACACTTCTTTTACCAAGTCCTTTATGTCAGCCTTATTTAAGGAACATCTCAGTGGAAACTCGCAAACATTAGAAGATGCAGCAATACTTTAAGCTAAAGTGTAGCATACAATAGGATTCTAACCCCTACAATAAGTTGCAGTGTGAGTTGTGATACTGTCAACCAACAAAGTCAACAGATAGTTACAGATACACATATCGGGAAGTAGTAAAAAGTAAATCGTTTTTGTAATTGTCTTCCACTTTCCAGGTCAAAAATGACTTCTATGGACACCATGCTAAAATAGTTACCATAGCTTGGTCCCCTGACAGCGAACACTTTGCCAGCGGAGGAATGGACATGATGGTGTACGTTTGGACAGTCAATGACCCAGACAAGAGGCTCAAAATACCAGGTGAGATTAACCTAACAGAAAAAAAACACATGCATTAATTTTGATGTCAAAAGGCCTGAGGATAGGGACTGAGGTTTGATGTTACAACTTCCAACTTTATTCAATTAGTCGTACATAGGCAGTGTGTACGATGTAAAATAAACTTTGTTTAATTTAATTTAATTTAGTTTCAGGAGTAAACTAGGCTAGCTATAATAGTCGATGGATAAGGGTTATACTACAGTCACTGTTACCTTACCATTAGAACCAGCCAATACAAGATTGCAGGGCTTAAACAATGAGTGACAAATAAACTAAACATAATACTATAATTGATCAAACCTTTGAATTTAACAACTTTTCAACCATTACTAGATTAGGTTTAAAGGTGAAAGCTCTTTGCTACTGCGTTCATGTTAGCACCAAAGGTTAGCATTTTCCAATGCATCTTGTCATATAAAATAATTTCAGGCAGACTATCTCTCCCGTCTTAAAGCATTTATTGAATGTTCATACACATCAGTTTTGGCATGGTTATGACTGCTACATATTGAAGCTCCCTGCTGCTGTACATATCTGGGACAATAATCCAAGGCAGGGAGTACACATACATCAATCCCCTTTGGGACACATGAGCAGACCCGAGTTGGCAGTTGGGGTGGAGGTGGGAGCATTTTCTATCACCTCATTCAACAAGCACACAACCTAACTTTGACATCAGGTCATATAAATCCTCCCCCTCCCTCATTGACATGGTACTTGATTGTGAACAGGTGTGGTAAGTGATTAGTGGGTGTTGAACGCACTTTATGACACTCACGTCAGCACCAGATGGACTTTCGAGTTATCTGCCTGAACATTAGCTTAAAGCTTTATTATTATGATTGCTGGAAATCTGCTCTAATCATTACTCGAGTAAAGTTTTGATGACAATTATTATTTGCTTATTTTATTTATATACAGTATTTGAAAATAATTCAGTGTGTACATGCAAGCATGTAGGGTTTCCCCATTTGTTATTTAAATCCACTCTTTCTCAACATAACCTGAAATGCATGTCATGATTACAACAGGAAGAGCAGTATGGCACATTGTTTCAGTGGAACTTTTGGTCTGTTTTTGTGACCACTCAGGTCATCTATTTTTTGATAAAACCACAGTAGATGGATTTTGTAACTGCCTTAAGCCCTTAAGTCAGACTAAGACTACAGTAACACTGCAAGCCTTAGTGCTCTTTTTTTTGGCTGGTCACATTATTTTTTAAATGTGACCTCTATCCGGTTACAGTGTGAACTGGTCACAGTCCAGTATTTTGCCGCATGCACAAAATAACAAAAACATCACACGCTGATCTAGCGTGATGTAAAAGCCGCGTGAATTCTGTTATGACTGTTCAGATACCTACCAAGCTGCTCAGTTTGACATAATGACTGCATTTATCTTTTCCTCAGACACCCACAGGTTGCACCATGTCAGTGGTTTGGCCTGGATTGATGAGCACACCCTAGTGACCACCTCTCACGATGCTACTGTCAAGCAGTGGACTCTGAAATTCTAATCTAGTCACACAATGGCAATCCCTAGGGACAAGGACTACTGTAAAGCGCTTCTCTTAACTCCTGAAATATTTTCTGTATCAAGATAACAGTGCGTTGTCAAGTCCCCCCAGTAATTGTAAAAGGTAATCTATGGCAGGGAACAGCTCATGTAAGCAAAGACAATTGGGTGGTGTTAGTTGCTAAAACTTTCAATCGGTTAACCAATGTAGGCACACAATGAAAAAAAAATTACACAAAATGAAAACAAGCGCTGGACTTTCTGGAGCTTCTTGAAGAAAAGAACATAAATTATTCAAAGCTCAACATTCCATAGGCTTATCTCAGCTCAACTGAGTTACCTGTCTGTGTGGTTTGGCTTCATTCCCCTCAACTTGAATTGGTGTGCTAATGAATATGTTAAAAAATCCTTATTAAAAATAAATTTTATTAAAGAAAATTAAGAGTTTGGAGGTAAATGCATGAGCCTAATATTCTTTCTTGGGCTGAGTTTGATGTTACAGTTTTTGTGAACAGAGGGTATTTTTCTTTTGTCTCTTGCCTATACATTTTGTCTTTTGTCATTCAGAATTGTCTGGGATGAGTGATGTGGGGAGCAATAATATGAATTTAAAAAGCAACAAATCATGTATTCAATCAATGCTGTGTATTCAAAGATGCTTCAATCCTGTGTTTATTTGGGCTCGCATTGTTCATGTGTCTCACTTTCAAATGATTTTGTGATGTATTTCTTTGTGTTAAAGGGTGGCAATTACAATAAACCAACACTTATGCATTTTCCTTTGGATTAAATGTGCTCGAAATAGAGGTTAACTGATCACTTTAGAGCAGTGTCTTGAATAAGCTTGATATTCTGGTCTGGGCACCATTTTTGTGTATACATAAGGTATGCTTTGCACCATCGGTCTACTGAAAAATACTACCAGCATAGTATATGGCACTATTTGAAGGAAGTCCAAGTAACTATGGAAAAATAGTTTCTATTGGTTTCTATTTCTGTTTTTGTAATGACCAACCTTGTTTTTGTTTTTTCCCAACTTAACCTTTAAGGTAACCGGGTTGTATGCCAACTGCTGTTCACTAAACTCAGGGGTGCGTAAGTTGTGCTTTGACAATATTGTTTGAATGGAGATAGTGTCTCATTGTAGTTTTGTATCACTTTTGAGGCCAATAGGAAACTTTTTGTTTGATATTTTTAAATTTACATTTTCATCTTTGTGTATGGATACAAAATACACATGTTAATGACAGCTTAACAAAAGTTTATCCAATTGTGCTAAACCTTTTGTTTTTTTTACATTTTGGAGAGTGCCTGATTTATAAAGGTCAGCAATCAAACCACACACAGCTTACACTTTATGATAAATGTATTTTTCACTCTCGAAGATCTACTGTACTATTCATTGTTAAACAAACTTGTCTTTCATTAACCTTCTGTTTGCAAGTGATTGCAGCACAGAATATACAACTAAATGATCAGAAATAATAAAACAATTTGACAAATGTGCTCAGTAAGAGATCCATTAATCTACCATTGTAATAAACTTAATTATAATCTATTTTCAATGCTAAGACGTGTGATTGGACTGAACGTTTTAGCTTGCAGAACCTACATCACAGCACAAGTAGACTGCGCTACAGACCCCGTTTTTTGACTGGGGGTTTTATAGGGGACCTATTATGCTTTGTGGGTTTTTCCCTTTCCTTTAGTGTGTGATATAGCTTTTTGTGCATGTAAAAGGTCTGAAAAGTTACAACGCCTATAATCCACGCCAAAGGGAGCTACACTCACAGAAAACACTGCTGCTAAACTGACTGAAACGCCTCGTTTATAGTCCAGCGTTTTCTTCCGTAACTTATGTATGTCACTAAGTCACACATTTGAATAATGTTTGGCACGCCCTCAACCAGAGCCAGTAAGAGCGGAGGTTGGGTGGTTTTGCCATGTCGAGAAAACACTGTTTTTGTCAGTGTGAAGGCAAATTCCCTTTGTTTGGCCAGCTGTTCAATGAGAGCAGACTGGGCCTGTCGGAAGGGGGTGCCTTAAAGAGACAGGAGCTAAAACAGCGTTTCAGACAGGGTGAATAGAGGTGCTGCAGATACAGACAGTTTGGAAAAAATTAATTGTTTATTGAACATTAAAATGCATAAACCTATTCTAGTATAACTCCTAAATACAGGTACCTTGAACATCCTATGTGATTGGTCCAAGCAGTGACGTGCGGTGAGATAAATGGCAGGGGAGGCAGAGGCTGCGTCTCAATATATATACTATACATAGCTATTAAATAAGCCAGAAAAATATTAAGCATACGTAGCGCCTCTTATTCTAAATTAGAAAAGATAGCTATATATCAATGTTCCAGGTTCTGAGCAGTTGATTTGACAAGACGCACAAGGAGACGTTGTTTTAGAAAAATAGAACAGTTGGCAGATTTATTACGCAATTTATAACACCAATTACAAAATAGAATTTCTTTGAAAATGTAAATAATGTAATAACCAAAATAAAATAGAGCTCTTTTGTTCAGCGTGGTATAGCACCAACTAATCCAGGATACAAAAAACAATCTGCACGTACAGTATAGAACAGATAATCAGTTACAATCATTTCTATTTCTTTTCTATATATGCTACCTTATTCATTTCTTTTCACTTAATCAGTTACATATCTAAAACTTAACCAAGGATATTAAAGCACTGTTCAAATCGTATTACAAATACACTGAGCTCCATAGAAGTCTGTTTGACCTAAAACAGTTCGCACTGGCAAAGCAGGCGAGTAGGAGTTCTAGGCAAGAAGAACACGGTAAAACAATAGAAACCGGACCCTCACAATGTAAACTTAATTAACCTTAAAACTTATAAGCTGTCGTGTGTTTAAACATTTATAATACAAATAATTTGGTAAATTGTTATTTCTAGCTTTTCTTTCTTTTGTTGTCTTTTGTGCACATTCACATCAGGAAGGATCTTTTTCGACTGACTTGCCAAGCGCCCTCTGATGGCATCATGAGATTTGACACTCAGTTAGCCTTTTAGTGACAGCACATTCTATGTGGGTTACACATATCCTAATACATATCATGTCAAATGCAGTTTGCCAAAATGCATGCAACATACTTTGCAAGTGCAGCTGAAGTACCTACTGCAACTAATACAAGAACAAATGGTATGCGATTTGAGACACAGCATTAACAAAGAACTTACATGTGCTTATATACTCTGGCATTAGTCAGCCAACCCATCACAATCATTCATCATCAGCTTGGGCTACTGGCCTCGGATCGAATCTGCTGGGGTCTCTATGGTGTTTTGGTTTTTATTACAAATCCATGTTTTGATATGTATACTTATTATTGAACAGATTTTTGGCTAAGCAAAAATGCTACCTATCGCAATGGCTAAAGTTGAACTAATTATTTAGAAAGAAAACTACACCGTTGTGTACAGCGTGCCCCAAGGTTCAAATCTAATGAATACATTTCTTGACAACGCAGAACAAACAGCACTGTCCATGGATGTTTGTTTTATTTTTGCTAGCTAATGTTGAGGGAAAGACTTAACTCGCTGCTGCCTCACTTCTCAGCTCTCCAAAGTTTCAGCGGAGCTCTGCAAATTTGGCGATTTCTACTATGAAAATGATTGGAATCACACAGAAATTACATTTGTAGATTAGGATAATACTCTTAATATTTATTTCATTTTTTATTTAGTTTTAGTTATCTTCGTAATATTTTCATTGGAGTAGGCCAGGCTAGGATAGGTGAGGCTCTGCCTCCCCTGACCGCACGTCACTGGGTCCAAGTATATGGTGGGTGGTAGCCTACTCTAACGAAAGGTTTGGAAGGCTGCATTTGATTTCCGGGTACAGCATTTACTGTTTGTTTTGGTCACAGCAGCACTTATTTTGAAAAGTTTGGAATTTTATCTTGAACTATGAATACTTTTGAGAGCAGCTTAACTGAAGAAGTAAAAAAAATTTGAACACTTTTAAAACTTGTAACGACTTGTAATGTTTTGTTGTGAACCATAACGTTTGGTTCCCCTTGCTGTATTGGGGTGTAAGCTACCGCAACCTCAAATCTGTAGCGAACAAGTCTATCATCACAGCCTCAGCGAACAAGTGAAAGAGAACCAAATGTGGCCATCCACTGAGAATAGCTGATTGGTGACATTGAGGAGGACACTCTCTTCCCCTTTATTTACATGCACTGCTCCTTGGTGCATTCAGGGAGAGCATGGTCAGGTGCAGGCCTGAGTTCTTGGCCAATGAGATGCTGGAAAACACGAAATGAGGGAGAGAGAGGAAGTACAAGTGCTGAGAATGGAAACGGAATGCCTTAAAGTGTCGGTTAGTGCGGTCGTCCTTGCTTCACGAGAGGAAGAGGAGGGATGGAAGACCGAAGGAGTGGGGGCTGCCCGCTGCTGTTTGCTGGGTCTAAGCTGTTTAGTTAGCCCGGTGAAGAAGTTGGGAAAGTTCACTCGCGTAGACGAGAAACAAGCCTCCAGGCCAGGGAAAAGCCTCATTTTATTCAGCAATTTAATTGGCAGTACCTTTGATGCGTCGGCTCTCTCTCTCTTTCCCTCTTTTTCCTGCACCCACACAAACGGAGACCTTGGACATTATTCTACGAAGTCCGTGATTACTGTTTCCCTGCCACACGAAACTTTCCAGTGAGTTCACGGAAAGTAGGAGCCGAGAGTGCATTGGACAATTATCCTGAGCAGGAGGACTATTTACTGCACTCATTGTTACGCCCCAGTTCCATCGTCGGGCTATTTAGAGGAGTCAGCGAGTAGTGTTGGCTGAGCCATGCTAAGTGGCAATGTGCACTGTTGTTATAAGCAGGACTATGTGATAGAGACTTTCACTGTGTTTGCATTTGGGGTTTACAGTCCCCGGTCAGGTCAAAGTATGGTTCTTATGTTATGTTATGTTGTAAACCTGCCATACGAATAGCCTAGAAGTTGTATCTCACCAGTAAGACTTAGGTAAGAGGAGAAAACCAAGTGTGTCATTCAAGTAAATTTATTTAGCTTCTGTATAAAAATGCCGATGCAATCAGGGGGAACGACGCAAAGCTGACATTGGATGTGTCGGGAGAGGAACACACGGACGGCAAGGCTTAGGTATCTGTCAGTACAGCTTCATTGGGGCCAACCACACCAACCTCGGTTCGGGTGAATGAGTACAGAGCCAAGCCCAAGGGTGCAGTTTGGAATTACTTCACTATAGATGTGACCATTGATGGTGTGAAGACACGCTGTTCGCTAGATACTGGCTCTGAAGTTACGACCATGTCTGCAACACACTTCGAGAAGCTGTTGTCCCCTGCTAACTGGATCAAGCTGACTGCTGCTAATGAGCACATCCCTGTCGTAGGTTGCCTCTATGTCAACATCGAATGCATGAAGAAGAGGATTCCGGGAAAGTGTGTGTTCGCATTACAAGATGACCCTGACTGTGACGATGGAGGAAGTGTCCCGGGAATATTGGGAATGAATGTCCTCAGTGATCTCCGCAGCCTCTTCATCACCGATGGAGGGCGTCCAGATGATGGAGCATCATGAGGGACAGGCAACCGGCGCAAGCCTACGCCGGGTCACCTACGAAATGGTGAAAGAAGAACGGATGATGGGCCCTAGTGGGGAGATGGGCCATGTTAAAGTGGCGGGAAGACAAGCCATTGTTATCCCCCCACGCTGTGAAACTGTCATTGAAGGTCGCTGTGGAGTCCCCCAAAGATGAAATGTCAAGTGGTTGAAGCCTCACAACAGGCTAGCCTGCCCTGTGGACTGTTGGTTGCCAGTGAGACTTCTGAACACAAGCCCAAAGCCTATTATTAAAAAAAATTCAAGAGTCACCTTGAGAAACTGGACTTAATCTTTGGACGCCTATGAGAACACAACACGAAGTTGAAGCCCAAGCAGTGCTTCTTGCTCAACAAAGATGTCAAGTTCCATCGGGCATGTGGCAACTGCACACCCTCATGGGTTCCGCTAAGAAGAGGGACAAGACCCTGAGTCAACCGTTTATGTGGAATGATGAGTGCCAGACCGCCTTTGATCGGTTGAGGAAGTGCTTGACCACACCACCAGTTCTCAAATATGATGTGCTTGCAGTCTGTAAGGGTGTTCCCTAGGGCTCTGTTCTTGGCCCTATTTTATTCTGTATTTATATTAATAACCTGGGTCGAATTGTGTCGGACGCAAGTCTCCATTTTTATGCTGATGACACTGTAATTTATTGTTGTGCTAGTGACCTTAACACAGCTTTTAAAACCCTGCAAAAAGCTTTTAAGACCCTACAATCGCATTTATGCAACTTAAAACTTGTCCTAAACAGTGCTAAGACAAAGGAAAATGGTGTTTACCAACCCTAGACAAAGGCCTCTAAAACCTCCACCTATTACCACTTCTCAGGGTAAAGCTATGGCAGGAATCGGGAATCAACTCTTTTTTGGAATCGATTCCAAAGCCCTAGCAACAACTAATGCCTGACTTGACGCTGGACAAGGCGGTAGAGCTTGTGAGGCATTCAGAGCAAGTTAAAGGGCATTTTAGCAAACAAGAGGCAGCTAGCGGTGTGCAGCTAAGTGAAGTAGCATACAAACCCACATCATACAATGAGAAACATAGCCACAGACATGGACATGACGAAGGAGCAAAAGGGCGGAATATGAATGGACGCAAGTGTTTCAGATGTGGTAGGCCCAATTAAAGGGGGTACCAGTGTGCTGCATGGAATACCGAATTCCATAACTGTAAAAAGATAGAAAGACACTTTGCATTCGTTTGCCGCTCTAGTGTGGTAATGAAGTTACATCATGTGCTAAGAGAGAAAAGGAGGTAAATTTTGTGGGAGAGATTTCAGATGAGAGAGACAACAATAATGTATGAACAGTGAAACTGCCGATAAGTAGAACGATAATAGAGTTCAATATTATATAGGAGCTAACTGCAGTTAACTGCAGTAAACCTAGAGAGCCTGGGTGGTCAACTGAACTGTATGGGTCACTTTACAGCTACTACAAGAACAAGTAGATTTAAGGTTTGTGTGATAGAGGGATCACCTGTCAGCAGCCTGCTTGGTCGCAATGTAGCTCTTGCAGTGGGTTTAGTTAAGAGAATTTATGAACTCAGAAGTACATGCTCAGCTCAGCACCCTGAATTTAAAGACAGTCAAAAATAACCCTCAAAGAGAATGCTGTTCCTTACAGCTAGATGTATAGTGCCTATGCTATCCAAGGTTAAAAGGGAGATTGAGCTCATGGTCCATAGTGGTGTGATCGAAGAGATCAAGGAGCGTACGGACTGGTGTGCACCAATGGTTCCTGTCCAAAGCCTAAAACAGACAAGGTGCGGATATGTGTAGACCTAAAGCGGTTAAACATGGCTGGAAAGAGGGAGAAGTATGTTCTACCTACCATTGATGATATCCTACCAAGGTTGGCCAATGCAAAGGTATTCTTCCTGTTGGACGCAGCCAGTGGTTTCTGGCAGATTCCACTAGATCCAGAGAGCGTTAAGCTCACAACATTCATAACTCCTTTTGGAAGATATTTTTCTATTGACTGCCATTTGGAATGACAATTGCACCAGAAGTCTTCCAAAGAGAGATGTCAGGGCTCCTTAAGCACAAGGAGGGTGTTGCTGTATACATTGATGACATCCTCATCTATTCAGCCACTCCATAGGAACATGAAGTAAGGCTACAGAGCACCCTGCAAACCCTAGAGAAAGTGGGGTTGACGCTCAACAAAGACACATCTGCTGTGCCAGAGAAAGCTCTGTTACCTAGGACATTGCATTGATGAGCTTGGTATCAGTCCAGATCAAGCCAAGGTACAGGCCATTACCCAGCTGGAGCCACCCAACAATGTCTCTGATCTCAGGCAGATTCTCTGGATGATCCACTACCTAGGCAGATACCTACCGAACCTAGCAGAAGTAACAAGGCCACTGAATGACCCGCTCAAGAGCAATAGCCATATGGGCTTGGAATGCAGTACAGGAGGAGACTTTTAAGAAAGTGAAGCTGCTCATCACTGAATCACTTGTTCTGGCATTTTATGACATGACAAAGCCAACCATTGTCAATGCAGATGCCAGTACCTACGGGTTAGGTGGGGTTCTACTCCAGGAACATGACGGTTAAATCCTGTAGCTTACTGTCCCATGACACTCACCAAAGCAGAAAAGCCTTATGCGCAAACAGTAAAGAAGTGTCTAACAGCAGTGTATGGCATTTGACAGGTTAAATAAATATCTGTATGGATTACACACATTCACTCTCCACAGCGATCACAAGCCCCTTATTCCTCTCATAAACTGTGAAGATATTGATTTAGTTCCTCTGAGGTGTCAAAAGACTGTTAATGACGGTTAATGTACATGATGCGTTATAACCCCACAGCTGTGTGCCATGAAAAGAGCTAGTTGTAGCGACACCCTTTCCAGACATCCCCAAGCTGCCATCACACATGAAATCGCCGAGCTTGCCAGGGATATCCAGGCCTACGACGAGGCAGTGCAGGAAGCATGGCATGTTTCGCCCTCTGAACTGGACATGATCAAACAGCAGTCACAGCACGACGCTGAACTACAGATGGTGAAAGATTATGTGACTACTGGATGGCCCAAGTATGCGACCGGTGTACCAGACAAGGTAAAAAGTTACTACAAAGCTCGAAAGCTTATTTTGACCACACAAGGGCTATAGGTGTATGGTGATAGGGTTGTAGTTCTCCAAAACATGAGAAAGGAAATATTAGAGTGGGTACATGTTAAGTGCAGGGAACGTGCCAGAGGAAGAGTGTGGTGGCCGGGTATAGGGAAACACATAGAGCAAAGAGTACATGCACAGACCCAGCAAACATGCAACGTCAGGGAGACGTTCAGATCAATAACGTCCTTTAATTCAGACCCACTTTTGTACGTCTGGTGGATGTGCAATAGGGGTTCAAAATGTAAACGTCTAACTAAGACCCATGACAGGTTCAATATCTGAATGTCTAACTACTACACCTTTTGGATGTCTATGGATGTGCAAAACAGGTTCGATGTCTGACTGGGGACCTCTTGGACGTCTATGGATGTGCAAAATAGGTTCAATGTTTGAACGTCTGACTGGGAACCCTTTGGAATGTCTGTGGATGTACTACACGGTCAACATCTGAATGTCTAAATAAAACACCTTTTGGACATCTATGGACATGCAAAACAAGTTCAATCTTTAAACGTCTGACTGGAACCCCTTTTGAACGTCTTTGGCATGCAACACATGCAACACATGCAACACAATCAACATCTGAGCGTCTAACTAGGATGCCTTTTGGACGCCTTTATCACAGTTATTGATGTAATGAGTTTGACCAATTTGTGTTGTAATGATGAAAAAATAACAGGGATTGCAATATGGATTGCTATTTTTTCAGGTGCATATTTCATGCCCCCGATGACAGCAATCTCATTAACTCTCAGAACTAAAGACTGAATTAAAGTGCATGTCTAACCTTATTCGAATTGTTTAATTTTCTTAATTGTTAAAGGGGCCATTTTATGCTAATTTTCAGGTTCATACCTTCATTTAGGAGTTCTACTAGAATAGGTTTATGCATTTTAATGTTCAATAAACAGTTTGTTTTATCCAAACTGCCTGGCTCTGCAGCACCTCTATTCACCCTCTGTCTGAAACGCTCCGTTTTAGCTCCTGTCTCTTTAACGCAAGCCCCCTCCCTACGAGCCCAGTTTGCTCTGACTCGTCAGCTGGCCAAATAAAGGGAATTTGCCTTCGCGTTTACCAAAACAGCGTTTTCAAGACATGGCGAAACCACCCGGCCTCCGCTCTAACTGGCTCTGGTTAAGGGCGTGCCAAACATTACTGTTTTAGGTTAACATTAAGTTACTGGCTTTGTAACTTTTCAGACCTTTTACATGCACGAAAAGCTATATAACATACTAAAGGAAAGGGAAAACCCCAAAAAGCATAATAGGTCCAGTTTAATATTTTGCTGAAAACCTCAGTAAAAATTTTCTCTTGTCATTTCAAACAATATTTCATCTTTATTCGACAAGATTTCATGCATTTACAATTGTAAATAAGCCTATTAAACACTTGGAACACCTGTATGTCTTGGGCAGGTGCATGTGGTATACATGTGTTTTATTTACAATAAATGGTCCTGCACACTGGCTTCACTAGATTCAGTTTTATTATGTGATGCATCATCAGATGCAACACATATTGTTACCGGAAAGTCATATTATTATTATTATTATTATTATTATTATTATTAGGCCTATTTTTGGCGCCTTATCAACGCCCGTAGTTGTGATCCAATAGATT
>JAVQIZ010180143.1:0-15387 GCA_036023535.2 Galaxias brevipinnis
TGTGTGTGTGTGTTGTATGTATCACAGGTGGAGAAGAAAGACATCAACGATGACCAAGACGACATAGAGAGCAACCTGCTGCTCCCAACTGGGGTTGCTCTAAGAGTGGTCACCCTGTCACTCAAAGTGTACCGGGCTGAGGACATTCCCCAGAGTAAGGCAGTTCATTTAGGGGTCACACAGAGGTGAAGTTACAACTACGGTATAAGTTAGTCCTCAAAGGGTTGATATTTATAAACAAATAACATCCAAATATGTATGTTAGCTCTCACGTATTTCAAAAAAGGACAGGGACAGTGTCTCAATTTCACCAATTTTATACTGGCCATCAAGCAAAACAAAACTAATGTTTCGGCCTCAGTCGGCCCTCATCAGAGCTATTAATTGGTGAGGGCCACCATACATCTTTGGATGTTATGTATTTAGATTTAGCACCACAAGGAGTTTATTTTTTGTTTGGGAAGACAAAACTCCTCCATTTCTATTTTGTTTGATACATATTTGGAAGATTTCCTTTTTATGAAATGTTTGTGGAATGGGTAGAACACATTTCTGTTCTCGATTATGACAGGTATTTTTCATTTGTGGTTTTTGTGCTCTAGTGGATGATGCATTTATCCAGTCTATGAAAGAGATATTTGGCAAGGAAGAAAACAGAAAGAATCTGGTCGATCCTTTTGTTGAGGTCCGCTTTGCCGGAAAAAAGGTGCTTTATACATCTTCCGCATTAATCTCAATGCTAACTATGATTAAGCAACATTTCTGTCCCTAATCATGACATTTTTGCAGTGTTATTTGAATATGTATTTTTCTCTGCAGCTGTGCACCCAGGTAATTGAGAAGAATTCTAATCCTGAGTGGAACCAAGTGCTTAACCTTCAAGTCAAGGTAATATGTCATCCATTCACCTATCACATTAACAACAATAGAACAACATGACTATGTAAAATACAAGTAACATATAAACATGTAAATCTTTTTCTCCAGTTCCCCTCTATGTGTGAGCGGATCAAACTGACCATTTTTGACTGGTACGTGAATCATACATAGTTATTGCACCTTGTGAAAAAGGTAAAACCCCTTGTTTTCGTTTGGATAAGATATGCTGTCTAGAAAGTTTCCTTAGCTTGGTTTCCTTCTTTGTTTGGTCAGTGTGTTCAGGTGTGTGTGTGTGTGTGTGTGTGTGTGTGTGTGTGTGTGTGTGTGTGTGCGTGCATGCGTGCGTGCGTGTTCATCCATGCGTATATGCGTCTATGTGCTTCTGAACATTAAAGTGTTTGGTTTGCTAGAGCCTCAGGCCTAATCTGTGAGAGTATAGAAGTATGAGTCAGACTCTCAACAGCCACTCCCTGCTCTTTCCCTCGCATGCCTTGGGATCCTGTTGGCACAACCCTAGCCTCAACTAACCTAAATTATTACAGGAAGACCAAAGGGAAATGAGACTCTAGACTAAACAGTGGAAAGGTTACAAAAACTGTTGAAACACACCCACCCAAAAGCAACGGTATCTGGAGAGTCTAACAGGACTGTTTCAAAAACATTAAGTACACAATGCAAACGTCCTCCACGTCCTTTGTCTGACTTTGGGTTGTGAGTTCTACAGTGACCTTAATCCTGCGGTCTTAGTGTGAAGATACAAGATAGGGCCTGTAGCTCCGCTGTGTGTTTGGGCGACTGAGAGTGATTACACATTCCGTTGGTTCTTTAGGGATCGTCTGACCAGGAACGATGCTGTGGGAACCACATACCTGAACCTGGCCAAGATAGCCTCTTCTGGAGGGGAAGTAGAAGGTAATGTCTAAATGTCCCAGGATTATTCCCATTTATCTCCCTTACTAAACATATCTCATAGAAATTTATTTGAATTTAATAAGTGACGTCTGGGCGGTCATTTTCCGACTTTTTTTGAGTTTGTTTATTTAGTTTAGTGGATGGTTTGATGGTTAGTTCTTAGGTATTATCTAAAATTGTAAGTGCCTTCATATTAGTGTGCGACTTTTTATTATTCAGTATGTGATGAGCTACCGGAATATTCACTGTCTTGTTGTATTTTGCTTCCCTTTTTCCTGAAATAGACGAACACTCAGGATATGTGAACTCCTTCAAAGGTTCAACAGACTTCTGTTTTGTGATGCTAGTATATGCATGTGCATGGGCTTGCAACACTTAGCACGTTAACAAGAGTGACCCTTATCCCTCAATAATGCAAATGCATTATTGCATCTTTACACGATAGAATGCGTTTGAGTGTGCGTGTGTGTACCTGTGTGTTGCAATACCATTGCTTTACTAATCCACCATTCACCATTCCTTCTAGAATCAACTCCACAGAAAAAGTAGTGCACAATCCATCACTTACTCGCTTTATTAATACTATCAAGCCTACTCAAACATCCCAGATTAACCCCCTCCCTTCTTATCCATGCCCCACCCACAGGGAAGACAGGTGAGTCAGAGGTGGGTTTCCTACCTGCGTTTGGCCCCTGTTACGTCAATCTCTATGGCAGTCCCAGAGAGTTCAGCGGTCTGCCAGACCCTTATGAAGACCTCAACTTCGGCAAGGTCTGTCCACACTATTTATCAGCTCACAATTTTTTTCATGCATTGAAATGTTTATTGATAGTCAAATCTCAAAATAATTCATGTCTATCAAAAATAATCCCACTATTTCGTTATTCACATTTTCAATTAAAACCTAATGTGTATTTCCCTTTTAACAGGGAGAGGGGGTGGCGTACCGGGGCAGGGTCCTGGTAGAGTTGTCCACCAAGCTGGATGATAAGGCAGACAAGGCTGTAGATACCATCAACAGTGATGACATCCTGGTGGTACAGGTACAAGTGGTTTTAGTAGTAGTGACTAGTTATTAGTTTGAAACACTCATTCTTCTGTTTTCTCCATCACTCTCTTCTTTCGTCTCTTCCTTTCTTCAGAAGTACCAGCGGCGGAGGAAGTACTGTCTATGCGCAGTGTTTCACAGTGCCAACATGCTTCAGGAACCTGGGGAGCCAATCCAGTTTGAGGTCAGCATCGGTAATTATGGCAACAAACTGGACACCACCTGCAAGCCGTTAGCGTCCACTACCCAGTACAGCTGTGCTGTGTTTGATGGTGAGCACGCCTCTGCTACTGTTTTAGTGCTTTCCTTTTTCCTCTCAACTGCACAAACAAAGAAGGAATAACAACGTACTAAAGCATGACATTTCATAACATTCATTTACTAGAGGTAATGTTGTTTTGAAGTAAAGTGCTTGGACCCTGTTCACATGTTGACCAGGTAACCACTACTATTACCTGCCTTGGGCTAACCCCAAGCCTGTCGTTGCGGTTACCTCCTTCTGGGAGGACATCAGTCACCGCCTGGATGCCGTCAACATCCTTCTCTATACCACCCAACGACTGGTAAGGCAGCACAGATAAGCCAAATTTAAACACTTTAAAGAAACTTGAAATGTGAAATAATGTGCATTTCTATCCTGATCTTTGACCCTCCTGTATTGCAGGAGTCCAACGTCAAGGAGATGAAGATGTCGATCTCAGCTAAAGTTTCAGAGAATGAACTGAGTGAGGTCTGGCTGAGGCTGGTCAACCAGCTCATTGAAGACCTCGAAAAGTAAACGTCAATTTATTGAAAATCAATGTCAGGATTGTGTTGTCTATGTTCAGGGACTGTATATACAGGCAAAGTGTTCTCACTGCTGTGGCTTTAAATGGCGTTGTGGTTATGGCCAGTTTCCCTCTGCCAACCCTGGAGGGTATGGCCAACCTGACCGCCCTGGACGTCCAGATCAAGAAGCTGCGAGACAGCGCCATGGACTCCATCCTGGAGGGGGCCCGGAGGATGAGGCAGGAGGCCAGGGAGATCAAAGACACTCTGGGTGACATCGAGGCCTGGCTGGACAAACTCAAACAAGTGGCAGAAGAGGTACACAAGCGTTGTATTATATGGCGATGGTGGGACTCTGTTTGATTGTTCTTAACAGTATACTTCTTGCTGTTCCAGTTTCCTATTTTGCAGCCTCCAATCAGAAATGTCAGACTTTAGTACAAAAGAAGGAATGCTAAAGATGCTGGCTATTGCATTTCACTCTGCAGCGGCTGTTTAGGGTTGTTCCACTGTGAAACACTCTACGTCAAGCATAACCGCACACAGCATGACATCGCTGCTTAACGCTGAATGCATTGTAACACCCATCTGTCCTTGAACAGCCTCAGAACAGCATGCCGGATGTGATCATCTGGATGCTGCGTGGAGAGAAGAGGGTGGCCTATAGCCGTGTCCCAGCCAACGAGCTCCTCTACTCCACACACAGCCAGCAGGCCTGTGGACGCCACTGTGGCAAGACACAGTCCATCATCATGCAGGTGCCACTCTTGTCTTAACACCCAAATACACTCCGAATCACGCAAAGAAGCAATATGTGGCGTAACCTATAGTTTAAAATTATGTTCCCCTCCAGTACCCTATGGACAAGTACAAGGGTTTGAAAGTGCCAGTCCAGATCCGAGTCAACATGTGGCTGGGTCTATCGACAAACGAGATGAAGTTTAACACATACTCTGAAGGAACCTTCAGCGTCTTTGCCGAGCTGGTAGGAAAATGATCACACTGACTTCTCTATACTGGCTTGACATGGGCTGTCTGCTAGGCCAAAGGAAAGAACTTGTTGTCCTTTTGTTATATATATATATATATATATAATTTTTTTTGCTTTGTTTTTACCACATGACTATCACTCACAACCTGCTCACACATCTTTTCCTTGTCCAGTACGAGAACCAGGCCGAGGTCTTCGGGAAATGGGGAACCACAGGGCTCGTTGGCCGCCACAAGTTCTCAGATGTGACGGGGAAGCTGAAGCTGAAACATGAGTATTTCCTGCCTCCCCGAGGATGGGAGTGGGAGGGGGACTGGTTCATCGACCCAGAGAAAAGGTGAGCAGGGAGGAGGACATGTCTGGTTCACAATGACCTTAATTATACGTTAGGTTGTGAGTTTCCCTGCTTAACTACCCAGTAATCCTTTTTTTGTCATTTGACATAAAGGAGATATACAGCTCGTTTATGATATAAAAGAAAGGAGGCATGATGGTCCATGCTTGATTTTATTTATTTATTTGTATGGAAGATATTTTTATTGATTCTTTTTTCTGTATGCTAAATCCTTCTGCTGAGAAAATGTCCTTTGGTGCCTGTAAGAGAAAGAAAAAAATGTTTTTCAATAATAATTACAAGTAAGATAAAATAATAATAATAGTTATTTATTATGTGAAAGGATAATATCAATACATCAGAGCAATCGAAGGATCAGTGGTTGAGGCCTTTAGAGATTCATGGTCCAGTACAAATCGCTGAACTGATTTTGGAACAGCTGCAAAGGAAATAGTAATTCACCATTATTAGTGAGTGAGTGCTGCTAAGAAAGAGAACTATGGATCATTTGAATAAACTTTATTTTTACCATCATTTGTCTGAGCCATCATCTTAGCAATGTGTGCTGGATTGTCCACTGGATGGATAATGGAACCTTCATTGGCAGGGCAAAGGAGGGAAGGAAATGTCCTTTTCTCCTTTCCTGATTGGCAAAAGGAAGCTGTTAGTAAAGCACACATTGTACCATGATTGGATGGTGCGCGTTACAGTTTAACGGAATTGGTAGTAAGTGATACAATTTGAAACAACGCCGACCTGCTGGCTTCATACAATGCAGTTCTGTGAACCCTGGGCTGCTGGAATCCCTCAGAGAGCGTGGCTCCATCACTGGTTGAACGCATTGAGGAGTCTGTAGAAATATCAACTGTCAAATTTCTGACAAGTATGCTGTACGTGTAGTAGATTCTTAAGGTAAATTGATGTCTTAGATGATTTGTATTAGATTGCATCAGAAATACATGGTCAGTGCTGGGGTCTACCCATTGACCAAGGGTTCCATTCCAGACAAGCTGAGGAGGAAGAAAACATTTGCTTTATGAGAACCCAAACATAAAGAGCCCTCACTGCTCTGAGGACTTCTAAATGAGAGAATATGATTAAAAAAACGGTCAACAATCAGCTCCCTACTGACAATACAATAGTAGATTGGAAAAGTACATGTTCTTACAGCTTCATCACTTTCATCAACTATTCTGCGGAAACCAAATAGCCAGCTCATCCAGCCCACACCAGCATGGGAGGGGGGCTTCTTGATAATCTTTTCCACTGAGGTTGCAGTGGTGCCAGCCAGCTTCTTATCTGCCTCCTGCTGGAGAAGGACTTCACAGTCGACAGCAATTGTGTCTGGGGAGAAGAAGAAACACTCCTAATCCACTGACACTACAACCCTCTAAACGTATGAAGATATAAAAAAATATATCTATCAGTAAAATTCAAAAGACAAGTTACCCCTTCTGTCAGCATAGAAGTCTCCACCTGGTTGGTAAATATTTTCACTCCCTCTTTGTACTGAATAATTTGGCAGTGATGGCGAGTTGCTCTGTGATAAACACATCAACAACATTAACATAATATAATAATAGGATATAAATGAATGGCAATTATGTTTTTCGGTCTTGAATTTCAACATATTAAGTGGTTTTGATGGAGAAAAAAAATCATGTGATTGGCATTGATATCAGCAGAGGAAATACATATAAAGTTGTATTAATCATATACCCTTTTTGGTGTCACTTGGGGCTGGTCCAGCCTCTCTGCTAAAAAGTCATTTAGGTGACCTTTTGGCAGCTCCTTCAATACAGCTGGGATCTTATCAAGCTGAGGAGCTTCCCCTGCCTGACCTGAAGCTTTTTCTATTTGTCGTTCCTCCATGGGTTCAATAGGACAGCTGTTCATTAAGGGGAAGATGTCCATCTGGGTTTCAACCTGGCTGACAACTCCAGTCTCCTGTGGACATTTCTCCAAAGTACCCAGTGGAGGGGTCATTGAGATTAGACTTGTATGCTGGTGGGACTCCTGTTTAGACGGGGCCTCCTTAATATCTTCCACCTCTAGAGGAGTTTCATGAGGAGCCTGGTCCATCTCCATCAGATCAACCATCTGACTGCTGCCCATCCCGGTGGTGGAGTCAGTCATGTAAACCTGGGAAGGCTCTCCCATGAGGCTCACTGATGGAAGGGGCACTAGGTGGAATATGGATTTCTCACCCGTTATAGTTCCTTTCTTAGGACTTTCTTGGGCCTTCAACTGAGGTCCATTAGCTTCAAGGAGGCTCACTTTTGCCTCCTCCGTTTTGGGATTGTACCTGACCTTGGAAATAGTTTGGAGGTGCTTCCTTTCAGGGTCCCTAGGAAGACACTCTTTCTCTGTCTGCCCAGGGTTGCTCACCTCCAGGGTGGCTGAGTTGAGCTCGTCTTCCACCCCTGGTGGAATGGTGCAGTTCTGTGATACTGCCATAGCCTCTGATGCATTGTTCAGTGGAGACGAGCTCAGCTCTGATAGAGCCTCTTGCTTTAGCTCCACGTATATTACCAAAGTGATGTTCTCCTCAGATAAGGCCTCATTGAGAGCTTTGACCTCTGACCCCACAGATGTGTTGTTATCAGTGATCTGGCAGTCTAGCTGCAGCTCAGGCCCTGGGGAATGGGATTTCTCTGGAACATTCTCTTCACCTATTCTTTGTGGTGTGGTTATGGTAATTAGAGTTTCTGTTGATTCAGACTCGGTTGACAAAGCAGGGGTGGTGTTCTCTGAAACAGCCTGGTTTTTCAATAGAGTTGAATTGACATTCGGCTGGAGAACGTCTCTAGCAGGTGTCATCTTTCCAGGCAGAGCCTCTACATGGACCTCCCTTTCAGAAAGCTGCAGAGATGTAGCAGGTGTTGCGCTTGGCTCTGTTGTTGACACCTTCACATTGGAGGAAGGTGTCAGCTGCGCTTCGGCTGCCGTGGCCTTGTGGGAAAGACAAGACCACTTCCTATTGGCTGCTTGAAGATAGAAGTGAAAGGTCTCTTGAAGGTCCTCATCCCCAAAGACATCGTCTGTTTCTTCCGCTTTGAGCTTCTCTTCTGTTTGAGTGTGAGCTGCTTTGTGCTCTGACTCCGTCTGTGTGCTCACATCATGGAAAGGCATTGTGGTTTCCTACGTTAGAGAAAAGAGACCAAAAGTACACTCCTGAAAATGGGAACTGTTGGTAGGCCCAGCAGAACCTTTTAAAATCTCCAGCTTCACAAACAAACACCTGCACACACCCCACTGAGTCATTCAGTTACCTTGGCCAATTGATCACATCCAAGAGATATGTCTTTTATTTCTGATCTTATCTTTTCAATCAGCTCTAAGGGCTCATGCCTAAAAGAGAGGAGAACACCAATCAATTATCCTTTCAGAAATAGCAAAAGGTACATCTAACTGTATTTACAATTGTAGTTTTAATTAGTTTTCTGGAGATTAAATTGACGTTTGTGAAGTCAATACCTTGTGAGGAGCCTATCATCAAGCAATGTGTAATCCGGATCCAGTGAAGCCATGCCTGAGAACATAGATCTGAAAGACCCGGTGAGAACAGACTGTGGTGCCTGTCCATGGCGATTGTGGCTGTCCTGACGTACGTCATGGTAGTGATGATGGTGGTGGTAATGGTGGTGGTGTATCTCGCTTGTGTGACCACGACAGTGTTTATTATGTGGGGCAGCCCTGCAACACTGACCCTTACCCCGGTGGCTCCTCTCTGGGAAGAGAAAAAGCAATGAGATTTAGTAATCCAACTCACATCTAAACAACTCATTCATGAAAAAATATGAGCTATTATCTAGCCAATGTATTTATTACGGCCATGGGAATGTATTTTCCAATGTTTGGTAATGCTTGACACATTTCTGGCACTTTGTCCATCCCCCGCCTTAGGAAAAAAAAGTGATTAATATTGTATTAGACATTCAGACTATGATCCTTAATAAAGGTCAGATAGTTTGGTGGATAATTTGTTACTTAAGAAACCTTTGTGAATGGAAATAACTGTAAACTACATTTGTTGCCCTGTGCTTCCTCTCTAAAAAGACACTTCAAATTAAAACAAACACTTCTCTAAGTTTTAGTTTTTGCTCTAGGTGATTTTTTTAAATAATACTCACCCAAGGGGTATCCATGTCAATTATCTAAAGGTACTATCTGTGCAATGAAGTCTTTGATAAACATGTACTATGAAGATTGCGAATCATATCTGGTCAAAAGCTGATTTTTTAGAATGTGTCTGGATCATGACATAATTATGTCATAATCTTTCATGATTAACATTCCATTCTAGAATCTGCTACATATCATATCAGTTTAAATGACACACGCAATAGAACTTTGAGAATGTAAACGATGTGGACTATTTAGAAAACGGTTGACTTCTCTTTCTATTTAAATTAGATCCCACCCTAGAGTGCCAGCAATCAAAGTTAAGTCCCAAATTATAAACAAAAATATAGACTTTAATTTGAATACAATTTCTTCTTAGTCATCCAATACTTTTGCTTTTTTATCACTGACAATTCAAGACCTGACGTAGTATAATCAAATTGCATCTACATTTCCAATAGCCTCCTACTAGCATTCAATCAATCAATTCAATCAAATGTACGGCCTACTTAAGAATAAGAATAAAGAAAAGCGTACCCTTGTGTGGGTGCATGAACAAGATGGACCTATCCAGGTTTTCTCTGTTTTCAATCCTAAATATCAAAAATACTCTATCTTGATATCTTGAATATTTGTGTTTATTTATACAGGGGTAACCGACTGAGACCAGGTCTCTTTTCCAGCAGTGCCCTGTTTAAAGGCAGAATATATATAAATTACAACAAAACAAACTTGAAGAAAATAAAAATATAAAGCAAGCAAATAATACAAATGTGTTACAATATGTACAACACAGTAAAACATATTTAAGTTACAACCAAAACAAGAACACTCTTATTTCATACAATGTATGTTTGAATTTTTTAACCAAAATTGTTCCATTTACCTGAGAAAATTGTTAAAACCATCCAAATTAACATCTAAATATGAGACATGGCTAGTTAGCCAAGGTTCTGGTATAACAAAGAAATTGCCTAAAAGCCCCAATGATCACTAATACATGGTACTCGTATCTGAATTGCTGACTTAAACTTTGTGGCATATTTTCATATCCCATCCTCGAATTGTGAGTTTACTAGTGAGTGTTATGGGTAGGATTTTATAAAGTTGTGTCTTTACACTAACAGAGAAAATTGGCTGGTTCTGCCCCACTTTCCCAAGCGAGTTACACTGTCACTGTTTACATTCCTCTCATGCCACTGACCATCCGGTTTAAAAAAAAACAAGAAAGAACCATCAAACATGGGTTTCTGTACGCTTCACGTTATTGTCTCTCTTAAAGAACATAAAGACCAAAAGCACTTATTTCCCATTACATGCCTCACACACATATATATACTGTATACATATATATATATATATATATGTATCTGCCAATTGCCCTGAACCATCAATCATACTTCAACAACCAGTTATGGAGTTTGTCTAGCTTTTATCTTTCTGTTGAGCTACTGTGTGAGTAATACTCTGTATGCTTGCGTTGTGTACCAGTCTATTGACTGAAGCAGACGCAGGACACACTGAGTTCATGGACGAAGTCTTCCAAAATGAGACTCGCTATCCGGGAGGAGAGTGGAAAGCGGCCGCCGAACCCTACACTGATGTGGTAAGTGGAACACAAGCACACACTGACACACAGACACACACACACACATAAAAACTGCGTCATTATTACACATACAACACCAATGTGTGTCTGTGCGTGTGTGTGTGTGGTGCAGAATGGGGAGAAGAGTCAGAATCCAACAGAGATGGAGTGTCCTGCTGGTTGGAGCTGGGAGGATGAGTGGACAGTGGACGTCAACAGAGCAGTGGATGAGAAAGGTCTGCTGATGTTGTACTTTACCCTGTGACCGGCGCAAAAATAACTGAGACCCTGTCCGGCACGGACATTGCGTGAGCGCCCTACAGTGTATGTATGTTACCTCTGTGCCCAGGTTGGGAGTACGGGCTGACCATCCCCCCAGATGACAAGCCCAAATCTTGGGTGTCTGCTGAGAAGGTCTACCACGTCCACCGCAGGAGGAGATTGGTCCGACCCCGCAAGAGGGCAGCCCCCGTGGCAGGCGCATCCGTAGAGGTCAGGGCACTGGGACATCATGAGCACAGCAATCTGCAGTGATGACAAATATGACAGGGTTATCTTTACTTTTTACTCTATGGTAAAACCATACTGTGAATTATATTTTTTTTACTCATCTATCAATTATAAAACATATTTTCTATGGCTTAATCATCCATGGAGGTTAAGGCACTAGAACTTGTACTGCAAAGCAATCTGCAGCAAATTACTGCTTAGTATACGTTAGCTCCATACTGTGAATTGCAAATGACTATATTTTTACTCTTTGTCTATCAATTGTTAATAAAATGCTTTCCATGGTCTGAACAGAAACGTGACAAAGGTGATCCCGAGGGCTGGGAGTTCTCCTCTCTGATTGGCTGGAACTTCCACAGAAAACAGCGTTCGTCCGATACGTTCCGTCGACGGCGCTGGAGGAGGAAGATGGCCCCGTCCAATAGCTTCGGAGCCTCTGCCATCTTTAAACTGGAGGGGGCGCTGGTGAGCATGGCCACGTTTTCAACAATGGACCCTCTATTGTTTTTAGACGTCCCTCCATCATATTCCAAAGGTTTATACCTAGGCACTGGTTCTGTCTGCAGGGTATTGATACAGACGAGAAAAGTTCCAAAGAGGACGCCACTAAACTCTTTGGTGCCAACACACCCACTGTGTCCTGCTCCTTCGACAGTGAGTGCCTCTGTTTTTTTCGGAGGAACCCCCCCCCCCCCCCCACACACACACACACACACACACATACTTATGCTACAGTATGAATCTACATTAGCTACTGCTATAGTTCAAAGGACCCTTCTGTTTCACCAGGATCCTATATCTACCATCTCCGTGTATATGTCTACCAGGCCAGGAACATGACCTCAATGGACAAAGACAGCTTCTCAGGTGAGCTCCCGTTGAGATGATCCGGTTTATCTTCACCGGCGTCCTCCTCATATGTCCCGTCCTTAAATCGACGACCTCCCAATGAAACGTTTCCTCTCGGGATTATCCTAGACCCGTACGCCCACGTGTCCTTCCTCCACGTGAGCAAGACAACGGAGAAGCTGCGAGCCACGCTGAACCCCACCTGGGACCAGACCCTCATCTTCTACGACGTGGAGATCTACGGGCAGCCCCCCAACATCGCCGAGTGCCCACCCCAGGTCGTGCTGGAGTTCTACGACAGCGACCAAGTGGTGGGTACTGCCCGGGGAGACACACACCGTGGACCACGTTTCATAGTTCTGGTTTGAAGCTGGGAGTCCAGAATAGCAATACGTCAATTCAATTATTTTATATCAGGCTAATACTGTCTGAATAAACTAACACACATCCAATGACATAGTGATAATGATGATAACACATTTGATTTAAAAGCTCTTTTCTAAACGTCAGTCACCTCGGCGCCTCTTAGGTCTCCTGTAGAGTGAAGCTCCTCCTCTGTGTTCCCTCCAGGGTAAGGATGAGCTGCTGGGCAGGACCTTGTGCTCCCCCATTGTGAAGCTGACCCCAGGGATGGACCAGTCCCCCAAGCTGCTGTGGCACCCCATCATCCAGAGTGGAAAGAAGGCTGGAGAGGCTCTGGTGGCTGCTGAGCTCATACTCAAAGAAAAGGTACGTTACATTTTGGCCCCACTGTCCATGTGATATAAAGATTGGAATGAATACGCATTTCGACTGTCATAGTACTTTAAAACTTTCATTCAAATCACTGCTCTAATGGGACCAATGGGAAGTGTTGTTCACACCTCTCCTCTGCGGGCAGGGCAATGAGAGCAGCATGCCCCTGGTGCCTCCTAAGAGGGCAGAGAACCTCTACATGGTCCCTCAGGGCATCCGGCCCGTGGTGCAGCTCACTGCTGTAGAGGTAACCATACTTACACACCACTTTGTTACACTACAAATCGAACTGGTGGACCAAGGGTATGGGAGATCAATTTACCCACACCATGGTCCTAGTAACCAAGTAATGTTGGTTTGAAAGTCAAAGATTTGATGCAATTTGTGACTTCAAAATTCTTTGACTTTCTGTGTGTGTCTGTGTTTATGTGTGTTTGTGTGTGTGTGTGTGTGTGTGTGTGTGTCTGTGTGTGTGTGTGTGTGTGTGTGTTTGTGTGTGTGTGTTTCCAGATCCTGGTGTGGGGCCTGCGCAACATGAAGCCCTACCAGCTGGCCACCGTGTCCTCCCCGAGTCTGGTGGTGGAGTGTGGAGGCGAGAGGATCGAGTCGGCCGTCATCAAGAACATGAAGAAGAGCCCCAACTTCCCCGGCTCCATACTCTTCCTCAAAGTGGTAACGAAGCCTGTGGATGTCTAAATGGCGTTTGTGTGTGTGTGTGTGAGAGAGAGAGAGAGAGAGAAAGAGAGAGAGAGAGAGAGAGAGAGAGAGAGAGAGATACACTTAAAAGATGGATGACGAGCCAGCGCCATGGTCTATCTGTGTCTCCAGCTCCTGCCCAAAGACGAGATGTACACCCCCCCGGTGGTGCTCAAGGTGATCGACCACCGGCCGTTTGGCAGGAAGCCCGTGGTGGGACAGTGCACCATCGAGTCTCTGGAGGAGTTCCGCTGCGACCCCTACGTCATCAGCTCCGACGGTGCCAGGTCCTCCAAAAGTAAATGCACACATTATCCTCGTTGTCACCACATATAGCCACTGACGCCAGTGGAGCGTGATCGTTTCTCACCGCTGCAAGCTGTCACACACACATTTGTTCTGCCGTTTTATTACTATTCAAACATAATCCTTCTCGCACTTGGATTTCCAGAAGTTGTTATCGTTGATGGAGTGTTGACCTGAAGTTAGAATCATCCCTCTCTGAGTATGACGGTGCAGTTGTGGTTGTGGTTGTTGTTGTTGTTGTCAGTGGCTCTGATGGCATCCCCTCCCGGTGACGTCTCTATCCACATGGACGAGAGGAAGCCTCTACTTGAAGCACAGGTATACACTCATGCTTTTGTCTAGATAGGTCGTAAGACTGCTTGTTGAACTCCATAACATTAGTACACTCTGCATGATTCCTGTGTTAAAAAGATTAATATGTCATGATTTGTAGGGTGGTCAATTCTCTAAAAGGCTTAAAGCTTGTAGAATATATCCAATAGGAGGTGGTAATAAAAAAAATATGATTTGACAATGGCCATTCTGACTTGCAGTTTATGTACAGCCTGTCAGAAGCTCTCGACAAAATGGCGCCCACTACCACCTATGTTGTATGTATGGAACAATCTCTACTTTGGCTAAGCTGGGCTGAGCCACTGAGGGGCTGAGTGCAAAAACTTGATTTCACATCCGCTTTTGCAATCAGTACAATAAATCTTAGGGTGAATGTCTTAATTGAACCCCAGCTTTCGCAATCGGTGTGTTTTCACCTCTCCGCCACACAAAGGACTTCATTGCAATCACGGGCAGCACCATCAATAATTTCATCCTTTCTGTTATTTTCATAGCACTCTAGTCTAAGATTAGGACCGGGAATAAGTCCATTGGATCACTGTCATACAATTCTATCCGCACATTGAGTATGCTAACACATAAACCTAGTGTGCACATTATATTTATCATAGATTGCTAATCAGCTTGCATGTCCACATGATAATGATTGTGTTTTCCATTGCATGCCGTCCTCATTCTCCAGCATGTCGAGAAGGTGAGACTTTGCAGTATCTCCTCCACAGTTACATTTCAGCAGAGTTCCATTTTCAATACTGTGCTGAGCAAAACAATGATGCATGCCCGCTTATATTTCAGGAGAAAGAGTCGATGGATTGGTGGAGTAAATTCTATGCATCAACTGGAGACCAGGAAAAATGTGGTCCATACTTGAAAAAAGGATATGACACGTTGAAGGTGAATCCATGTCGGTTTACCTGTAACAGCCAGTTGGATTCAATTGTAAAGCCTTTCTTTGCACCTGAACACCCTTTAAATTGAGTTTTGAAAAATGGAATCTCTTCCGTTCTCCAAATGTATTGGCAGGTGTATGATGGCGAGCTGGAGGACGTCCAAGAGTTCAAAGGCCTGACTGACTTCTGCACCACCTTCAAACTACTGAGAGGCAAGAGCGAGTACGGCGTGGACGACCCCACTGTGGTCGGAGAGTTCAAGGTGACATGGCGCTCCTAGACCAATTGTAGATATTGATTGATAAGATAAGTCCAATAATAATTCAAGGACCCTATGAGCGATACACTGCGTCTGCACTTAATTTGCAAAATGTTACTCTCACCCATCTTCTGGGCCACATCGCAATAGGACCAGTCAAAGGA
>JAVQIZ010180147.1:0-19761 GCA_036023535.2 Galaxias brevipinnis
GGCCCTTGACCCCCCCCCCCCCCCCCAATAGTCCGCTGGATAGTCTGATTGACTTGTTTTTTCTCAAAATACTGCCTCCCTCTATTCTTGCTGCCACCTCCTACTCAGCCCCTCCCTAACCTTGCTCTGACATTTTAACCTCCTTATAGCTACTTCCACATCCACCCGTTCCCTTATAAGAGTCCCCTAGATAACCCATCCACTACATCATTTCCCACCTCCCCTACATGTGCAGGAACCCATAAAAATCCTGCCCTACACCCATTCTTACACACCCTATATAGAGTTACCAATAATTATACTAAGTCTGGACGGGCTATAGACCCCCATGCCTCAGCGCAACCAGGGCCGCAGCTGAATCTGAACATAAAACCACGTTTGAAGCCCTAACTTCTTCCAACCATTCCAATGCCCTGCAGGACTAAAACTTCAGTGGTGAAAACTGACATACCATCAGACAGGCGCTTACCCTACTGTGCCTGATAATGGAGTACATACATCCAAAACCCTGCCCTTCCACTAATCGGGTCCTTAGACCCGTCTGTATAGATCAAAAAAATGTACCCCATACACGCTTCAAATTCTACCCAAAAAACCATTCAGGCTCTCCTGCACACTGCACCCGCATAGTGTCCATTACACCCAGATCTATATCAGGCTCTGGCAACAGCCACCGAGGAACACAGGGTCAGCATACAGAGGTGGCAGAGGTTACCCAGCTGTAGCCACCAACCTCACAGAAATATCGCGTGACTGTCGATGAAAGACGAAGTTAAGACTGCTTCGTAAGTCAATGCAAAACTTAAATCCACTAGGCCTATAGGCAACTTTTTTTTGTTGCATTAATGTATTATCAATACCTTTCTGCTGTTTGCACATGGTAATCGCTGCTCAGATCAGTCCTCTTGAAGTCTCAATTTTCAATAGTTGATCTCTCGCAAAACAGACAATTTGCTTTAAGTCACAAGGAAGTGCGTCACTAAATCAGGCAGAGATGCCCGTACTAGGAGTATAGTCGTTGATCACACTAGCAATATGCAATGACCAAGAGCATTCTGCATGTCTTCTTTGCCAAGTTAGGGAAATAATTACAGCACGCAAACTGTAGAGGCAGACAAAAACCACCTCTTATGAGAAACTATCTACAGCTGCTTTAAAGCAACTAGGCAACTTTTTTTTATATGAACGTATGATCAATGTCTTCAGATCGCACATTGTAATGTCTATGGGAGAATAAAAAAATTACATTCAGATCAGTCCTCAAGCCTTAACACTCACTTTGCATACATACTTGATTTTGTTGGCCATGGGTATCTCCTGTGAAACTGAGAATTGCTTTATGGCACAAGGAAGTGCGTCACTAAATCAGGAAGAGATGTCCATACTTGGAACATATCCTTGATCGTGCTAGAAAAATGCAGTGACCGCGAACATCCTTTAGGAAAATAATTACACCAAGCAAACGGTAGAGACCGCCAAAATCACCTACTATAGGAAACTGCCTTTAGCAACTTTAAACTTTTTTCCAACCCAACTATAACATTATATCAGTGCCATTTATATTAAGTGCCCAAGCTCAAATATGCAGATCATCTTTGAAGCTTAGTTAAGAAAAAAACAACAACAATAGATTAGATAAACAATTCTTAATTGACATTAGTTTATATTATTATAATCTACATATCTCTCTTGTTCCTAAGGTATATTTGCCAAAATCTCAAATTCAGAAGTCTGGTGGCCATTTGAATAAATTAAACACATTAGTCCACTTAACTAAAATGGCAATGTTTGCATTTTCTCCTTGGATCTCACAGCTGCTATTCGAAATTAGGTTGTGATTTAGTATTGTAAGGAGACAAACAATGTCTCATTGTGTCTCTAGCACATTAGTCTTTGCAAACGAGTGTTGCCTGCCAATTGGGAACAGCATCTGTGATAGGGCCTCCTTCATACTTTGAACATTTACTGGCATTACAAAGAGGGTTGTGTGTTGCAGTAAAACAAAAAATGTCATCAGTTAACGCTCTCTTCTCCCTGATCACATGAGAGAATGGGTTTGCACTGGAACACCTGTGGGCCAGAATGGTATAATAACAACCTTGTTTTCGCAGGAAATGAAGTGTAACACAGAGCTAAGATTAGGGTGAAGCGGGGTACCCTTACATGTTTTAAACATTTCTGTAAAAGTATGTAATTTACTATACAAAGCATACTATGTCACCAAACCTTTAATTGGTGTGAGATATGGATTTAGTGGACCATTATTGTAAAAATACATTATTCATATACACCTCTTGTAAAAAAAACAACAACTAAAAAATGATTGAGAACATCTAAAAAAATATACAGAACAGCAGAATGAAAACCAAAGTTTGGCAGGGGGAATATTTTACAATGCATTTGAAATGTTAACACACATCAGGGACAAATTCCTATGCAATTAGTCCTCGTTTGATGACAGTATGCACCCACATTTCAGAAAAGACAGTTCATGCACTTTACAGCCTTGCTACCATAGTCCAGGCACTCTGGCCCAATGCACTGGCAGCAGGCGTTGTGAAACCACCGGTACTTGGACCCTCCCATCGATTCGCAGTATAGTTTACATTGACGAATTGACACGCAGTCATCAAAGTACACCACGGTACACATGTTATCTGAAATATATAAAAGAACTAGAGTCAAGCATTTTGTTTCAACATACGGTAACCATACATGACTGTAAGCGGTAATCATTAACCTTAAATAGTCTCCTATTTTCACTGCTGAAGAAAATGAATTTGCTTCTACTAAGTGTGACCATATGTTTTGGTGGGGTAATGAGTTGACAGCTTGGCTTGTGGGAACACACTCTTATGAGGGTGTCTTTTTATAGAAAATAAGCAAAGGGGTCAGAAGTTTAATGCTAAACCAGCTGTAATAGAAAAATTGTGGAGGCAGAGGGGATTACAAATTCCACCATGAAACCATTCCAAACTACTACAAAATACATTCAGAGCTTGTGGCCAGTTCGACAAGTTATTTAGGAAGATTAATTGAAAAACTACCTTGAGTTTCGTAGCTGGCATGAATGCTGTTACCAGGCAGGGAGACGTTTTGGTGCTGGTCGTCCAGTGTCGCCAGAAAAGATACCAGGTTTTCATGATGTGAAAGCTCCTCTGCCACAGGGAAGGACACTACCATCATATTGATTGGAGCATCTCCTTCAGTCAGAGCCCGGAATAGCGATGGGATCGGGCGGTGCAGCTCCTCCACTGTGCTCTTAGAGGTGGCAGGAGTGTCACTGTAGTTTTTCGGGTTACACATTCCTGATAAGAGGTCGATATGGACATGGAGACGGTGTAAAAGAAGTGCATGAAAAATAGAAATAAGCATTTTATTTGTCTTTTTAATGTTATAAAATGGCCCAAGAAATACCTTGATCAACCCTGGGTTAAACTTCCAAAGACAGTAGCAGTCTACCCACAAAGTCTCTGCAACCTCAGAAATGATTTCCCCCAAACATTACAGTGAGTCAAAGTGAATTAAAGTTAATGAGTAAATCCATAAATGAGGAATGGAGTTTGACACAGGAATTATATTACAAACCAATGCTGAGCAGAGCCAAAACAGCTGTTTCATATAAAGAATACACATGGGTCCTCCCCCCTGCCCTCCCTTCGTCCTAAATAAAAACGGTGCCTTCCCCACCACTTTTCCACTGTGCTTCGCCCGTAGCTCTAACCACTCACAGATACGCACATCAAAGCAGGTACCATTTGCACCCCTGAAAAGACTTTTATAATAGGACCTTATTTAGTCATGAAGCTAGCACTAAAAGAAAATATATTATAAACAAGAGAAATATATATTTGCTAAAGGCTACGAGCGACCCGTGCCGTATTGTAAAGGCCCGTCCTCGAGGAACACTCCGCGGTCGTAACAATGGTAATGCAGCTGTGGTATGACTCTCACGTAGTCGTATGATTTTTATTTGTCCTTCACGTTAAATAGATTTTCTAAAGTCCTCAACACATGCAGCAATATCTGATGTGATAACAAAATTTTACTTTCAGTCCTGTTGAAAGAGGTTCTTCGAACATCTGATGGAGATTACCCTTAGTAGTAATAAGTATGCCTTCGATTCCACAAATGTACTCATTTTGTTATTAGCCTTAACCCCCCACTGTTCCTCAGTTGGATTTGATGTCAAAGTTCATTTGGAAAAGTCCCTAACACCCACCCACTCTCCCCCTCTCTTCCGCCTCCTGTCTCCTTTGATCTCCTGAACCTCCCTGAGATTCTCCATTCATACGGATGAGTGTTACTAAGCTGTGAAAAACTAATCGTATAATTTCTGGTAGACTAATATAGACTCGTCCTCAATGTGGGTTAAGGGCCACCTGAGACACTTGCTTTCGTCTGCTCTGTGTAAACCTATAGACTAGAGCCTTGCTTCCCAGAGGCCCCTTCAGTATCTGGCTTTCCTCACCGCACACACTTACAACCTATCAGTACAGCAACACTCTGAAACGACTGACGCTGTTTAAAACACCTGGGCACTTTACAATTGCCAAGTGTGCAACAGACAAATTATCGAACCATTTTGTTCTTCTTATACTTATGGGTGGGAGTAGAGTCACGAGAGTCAAAGAGAATATAAACTTAATTGACGGGCTCAGAGTGTAATTGTATCATGAGATAACTAGACATCACATGGTGCTTACTTACCCACACAGTCACAGCACTCCTCCCATAGAGTGCCCAGACAGAGCATACACTCTTTACAGCAGGAGCAGTTGCCATCAGTTGGACGACATTGGCACAGTTCCTATTTGATCAAGAAAGGCAAACATTTAAAAAAAAAACTCTGCAAATATATATCTGATACAAAATCAACCGTTAACCAAACAGCTCTTGGGACCAAACAAAGTGAACATGAACTAATATGGTACCAGTCAAAACTTTGGACACAATTTCCTATTTAAGTGAATGGTAGCGTGTGTCCAAACCTTTGACTTGTAGTTTAAATCTGTAAATTTAGATTTGAAGCCAGCGATAAATAGTAGTATCTGTAACTACTACAGAAACAAAGACACCAAGAAGATAACAATGTAATACACATTGACAAAACATACTATTAACTTGTCAGAGCAACAGCAGGTTTGTATCCAGTGTCGTAGCCATACCGGACACAAACAATTACTAGCCAGTGCGACAGCACCTACCCTGGTATGTATAGCATCTCTGGAAGAAAGTCATGCTAATCATGGCCATAAAAGCTCTCATAGCTATCATTTCATGTCTAAAACAATGCTTATGTACAGGCTGTTGCAAGTGAAAGGTTTTCAAAAGCACAGATTTTTTAACTGTTATTGATGTCTATGTAGAGTTTGCACAAGATCAGAAATTGGAACTTAGTTTTAGCTCAAAGACAATGTACAATGTTATTTTTCAAAACTGTAAAAAGATTAACTATCATCGAAGATCATCAACCTCTCCGACACATCCAACAACATAATCAATCCAGTATTTAAATGAGTGTGGTAAGACAATTGGGTGTTCTTTCCTTATGTATCTATAACATTCCTTAACTTAACTAAAATGTTAATGAAATACATTTATACAGGGGAGAGGGCCTACAATTTTTTTATAAGAGCCATTTGATTTAAAATACCCTTCCAATACCATAAACATGTTAAAAAATGCTAGTATAACTATGTAAAGATTTTTTGTCTCAAGATCTTCCTAAATATCCCTTTACAAGCAACAATTACCTCCCACCCAATCCAAAAGCCACCCCCCCAAAAACAGATTTTTCTGTGCTACTCGCAGGGTTTCAGTCTTTTTTTGTATGTCATGAATAACAACTGTGAAGTGCGACACCAAAGAATCCATGCTCTACTTCTTCCACCAACAAAAACTGTGTATTGGCATGAACACCAGAGAGCCGGGGTACGAAATAATGACGAGTTAGACTGGCACAGTGTTCCTGTTTCTCCCAACACTCTCCTGACACAGAACAGAGAGCACATTCCATGAAGTCAAGGTCACCGCGATGAAGGAGGGGGGGCGGGAGAAAAAAAAGAGAGGGAGCAGGGAGACGAAAACACCTGGAGCACAGAACGTGCTAAATGCCCCTCGATGTGGCATCCCACCATTCCTCGTGTTTCCTCACCCTGCTCATTGTTTTCCCGTGCCCGTTCCATTTTGGTCATCGTTGCTCGAGGCTTGCACTTTCTTATTTTAGAATTTGATCAATTTCTATCTATTTTGTTTTTAACCTTTCTAACCTTTTTTATTTACTTTCCTTTGATCCTATGAGAAACTATATCCTACACTCAAATGCATTTTAGCACTGATGAAGGATTTGGCCTTACTCACCACATCATTTATCCACAACGCAAAGTTCTTTAAAATACCTTCGGGTTTCCAAAAAAGTCTCACACTGTAGGAGCATGTGTAATGACTCAAACAGTGGAACATTTGACTGTGCGTTCGGTAAACATGAAGAAACTCAGAAAACAACAGTTTGAGTGTTGTTTACACTACCCACTACAAACGATTCTCAAAAGTAGTGCAGTGAGAATAATGAGTGGACACAAACAACACTGTCCTACAACTACAAATGAAGGCTCTTGTATCAAAATGCGTGCACTCAGCCAAGAATGAACGACAAGAGAAAAGCATGTAGTTTTGGAGGAGAAAGTGTGTTTAGAGACAGAACATGTGCTGCCTTGTCCTGCAGAGCACTTACGACTTATGTGTAACTTTCAAAACGCGGCCCCACCCTACTAACGGCTGGCCCTGGACAATGCTGGCTCGCTGGCTGCATGTTAGCATGTGAGAAGCCCAAAGATCAGCCCCACAGCCAACTGTCTGATTCTGCACAGTTTATAAGCTCCAGGGCATCATGCTATTCCCAACCAGCCCGTAACACCCCCACCGGCCCCCACACACCCCCACCTCCCTTTGACCCTACACCCCTTCCCCTCCACTTTTCCCTGAGGGTGTTCGGGAAATTCAGACAAATGACTTAAGATGGAAGCAAGGCGTAAGTGAGCGTTTACGGAACATATCCCAACTAATCACCGACAACATGTTGCTTCTTTGGGGATGAGAGGAGAGCGCTTTCTCTTTCACAGCACGCCACCCCTCCTGTTTCCGACAGCTAGCGAGTTTGTGTCAGAGGGGTCACATAATTTTGTTTTACCAAGATCCATAAAAGTAATAATTAATCTTGAAGTTCAGTAGGTTAGACAAGTGAAAATGTTAATTTAGAAGTGAGTGTAACATATGTTAAAAGATTCTGAAAAATGACGCTTGTCAGATTTCATTCCAATTGGAAGCTCTGGAAGCAAGACAACTACTCTCAAAAACATCCCCTAAACTACCGTCCGCCCAGTGTTTCAGTGCATAATGTCAGACCATGCGAGAGGTCAGACAGATTAAGGTGAAATTGCCACAGAGGTTAACAGAACATAAAGATAAAAAAGACTGGGCAGGCTCCCTAAATACAGAGCAGCTTTCTCTCTCCCTCGGGCTAACTAAATATATAGCAGCTTTCTCTCTCTCTCTCTCTCTCTCTCTCACACACACTTTTTCTTGCTTACTCGCCGCCTCTTTTCTCTATTTTAAACACACAGACAACCTTTGAAAAGGAAAAGGCGTAATGTCACATGTGTAAAGGAAAATGTGATGGCATAGAGAGAGTAAAGTTTAATAAAACCAGCACACCCAGTTATACATCAGGGCTGACCAAATATTCAGGCCAGGTCACAAAGAGTCGATTATAAGACACATTACCACGCATTTCCATTATAAAAATTCCACTACACAATATAATTTGAACCACAAAAAAAATAAATTTGTATCTAGGCTTACTTAAACAGATGAGACACAGTCAGATATGTTCCCTTTATGTCTAGTCAGTAACTCCAAGGAATGTTTTTTAAGATTTGTTTCAGCTTATCGAAAGAATGTATCTGCATTCTTCTTCAGAGATTTCTAATGCTTACCAAAAGAATAAGTGGACCCTGCTAAAATGAAAAGATTGCACTAGAACAAAAGAATTGAACAAGGAAAAAAGGTTTGTGGGAACAGGCCATTTCCGTGCCTGGACTCATGGATTACACAATTGTTGTGCTAATCAGGTTTCCAATGATCAATGAAAGGGCTTTGCACCTGGACTCACAGAGGAAAGTATGTGACACATCTAAATACTTACCTGAATGAGGCACTTGCTAACATCACTGGCACAGAGGGCTTTGTTGCATGCTGTGCTCAGAGACAAGCCCGAGAGTAGGAAAAGCAGAGCAGCCGAGGCTGGAAGGAGCAGATGACCAGGCCTCATCCTGAGGGCTCCACAGCAGGGATCTGGAACACCTAGATCAACACTGCGCAAGGCAGGAGTGTCAGAGGGCCCATAGACCAATAAACAAAGTCTAGCACAGGCATTCCTGAAACACCACAATGACCGAACAACTGGAAAGTGAATATAATATTATTAAATAACAATAAATCACTATTGTGGCTTATAAATGTTCTTTAAAAAACTACAGCGTTTAGCCCATTCAGTCACCATATTTAATGCAAACTAACAAACGTAAGTATAAATTTGTCAACATGTAACATCGTTATAACAATACACATCTGGCAACATCAGCTTAAGCCACTTTTGAAAGCTATGTAAGTTTAGCAAAACTCTATTTAGAATAGTGTCTTTAACTATATCCTTAGTAAACTAGTTCAACATTTTACATTTTACATTTTTCATGAACAAAAAACATGTAAGAAACGTGAGTTATCTTCCCCGTGAATGCATTAGTGCCTGCTCCTCATCGCTACTGTGTCCCTCATTTCACGCACAACAGCCTCGTGAGCAAAAACTTAGTCACGCACTTTGACCAAAATTGGAAATAACAAGTAACCTACGACTTACCACAGCGATTAAACAATCTTCAGAACTTTTCTTTAAAAAATGGCTATTCCCTTGTACTTCTTCAATTTCTAGGATGGAATTATGCTGAAAATGTGTCCACTGTCCAGAGGGCGTCAGTTTCTTCGCAACACAAAGCGACAGGCAGTCGGGAGCCTTAAAGGCGCACGCTCCATTTTCAATTCAACTGCAGGGCAGGAGACAACGGGGCGCAGGTGAGACTAAAATGTTGTCACTAAATAAATAACGGCAAACAAGGGGATATACAATATCCGCACTACATCATAAATGCCTAGGACATAATAAAGACTTTACTGCTCTGCTTCTTCTTGACAAAACGGTCATTGGTAAAGAATCCCATGTGCAAAGTTTATATTGCGCTGCGTCGTACCCATGTAACAGAGCACAATTATGTTTAGAGGCAGTTTGGCTTGCTGGATCCAATTTGTTTCTTCTGAAGTCATAAAACCCCCCCATTAAAACGTGCTTTGTCTCGCAGACCTTATCGAGTTCGGTTTGAATAGACGACCAACTGCGCCCATTAGGTGTGAAAAAGCCATTCGGAAGCCGTGAAGCTGCGTACATTCCCCCGCTGAGACACCCTGGAGCGCCCCCCACCAGCAACAATAGACCGTTGGCAGTACTCCTTCTTGTCTGTAATTTACTGCAGAACATCTGTATGACGTGTGACAATTTATACCAAAATAATTTACTTGCATGATGGGATTTGAAAATTACACCTGCAATAAACTATTTAGCGGGACATGAACATGTCTCGAGGCCAAAAATGTGATTTCAAAGTAAAATGGCTGAAATGCATTTGGTATGACATGCAACATGTACGTTTTCCTTCACATGCTAGGACTATAGCATAAATCATAAGGCATGTTATTATGTAGGTAAAGTTGAATGTAGAATGTTGAGGATGTCTTGTACATTGCCATCTACTGGATGAATTGAATGTGACTCAGCATTTCTGCCTTCATAGGATCAAAATAAGCTATGGCAGAACATTTTTCAATTTCACAACCAATAAAATTTATTCAATTATATATTACAAATATGTACATGTCATGTAACAAGTAAATATTAAAATAGACATTTTTAGAACTATCGTTCAAAAGGCATCATGTTGAAAAAATAGGTTTTGTCGTGATCTCACATTGAAACTGTAAAAGTATGTTTTTCCTCCTCAGAAGCCACAATTTTTTTAATGTGCGACAAAAGACAACACAAAGAGTGAGGCAGCACATAGTGTTGAAAAAAGAACAAAACACACAATGGCAAAAAGCTGGAACACTTCAGCAAACCTCACAATAGTACACGGTATAGCTCTTCAGGGGGAAAGTACAAACCTGTAACGCATGCACAGCAATGAAATCACAAGTCAAAAAACACCAGCTATGGTGTGGAACTTGAGATGAGGAAGAAGCAGAGCAAAACAAAAACAAAAAGTCAACACATGCTTGAGATTAAGCCAACAACAACGATAACATCACCAACATGGAGGACAATATAAAAAACCAACTTTGGTCCATTAAAACATGAGACAAAACAAAGTTTACAATCAAAATATCTATTCATTATTTTTTTTTTTACAAGTTGGAAACAATAATTACATGGCTATGTACAAATGCACAATCTGTATGTATAAAATAAGTTAAAAAAAATTAAGAGCACAGTCTGTACATAATGTATGAACACTCACTTCGAAACAAGAACTCTAATTTTGCAACCCTGCATGGTAAGGAGCAGTGGCAGGTGGTAGGCTTCGTGCCTCCCTTCTCGCCCTGGAACTGCCCCAGTGGACCGCTCACTGCACTACCCACACTATCCTCTGGCCCCTTGGGCTAAGTGCGTGGCCTGGGCACTGGCATCTAAAAGCTGGGTAACTCAAAAACAAAGAGACCACCTATCCATCATCCGCGTTAACCGGAAAAGCTCTGGAGTGAAATGGTCATACACCCAGTGCTCTAAGCCACGGCCATGTTCTGACTAAGTGCTTCACATTTGTTTCTTTTTCATAGAGCCTGTGTACCTAACCCCCCCACCCCCCTCCTTCTTCCAATATCCACTGCCAGCCAAGCGCCACCTGTCCTGTGGATCATATAGGGGTGAGGTCAAAGTCATCGTTGACCTCCACAAGTGGGATGTAGAACTCTGAAATCTCAAAGATGCTGGTAGACTTGTAGGTTGCCGGCTCCAGCTCCTGCAGTTTCAGTTGCCACTCTAGACGCTGCACAGCATTCAAAGCTGCTGCCTCATGCTGCTGTCTCATCAGAAGACAGGTCTGAGGAAGAGGAGGAAGATGATCAATGGACAACCGATTAGGTAGGACAAACTTTCAAACCTTGGCCAGATAGATTTATATTCCTTCCCAATCTGAAACACTTTTACTGAACAGAGCTGAACATTTCTATACAGCAGATGAAAATCCAAACCATTACTTTGTCCCTCCACATCAAGACAAAAGAAAAAAACAACAACAAACCTTTAGTTTATCAAACTTGTCATCCACATCTTGTAACCAGGACATGAATTGCCTGGCATTAAACCGATCTCTCACTGACGTTTTGCCATCTTCGCCCTGAGCGCAAACACACAGACAATAGAAAGACAAGCCTTTAGCACGCAGACAAAGTGGCAACAGGAGATTCTCTTTAAAATAACTGCTGTCTGGCGCTGACTTACTGATTCTACAGAATGTGACACCATGCCACTTGCCTGTACATCCTGAGGCATATTGTACACTTCAGCATCCAGGAGGACTGTACAGGCACTGAAAGGAAGCGTCTGATTGGCTAGTGTTCTTGCTGCCCGGTAATGGACTCGTAAGACCTCCTGCTCGTTGGAAACGATCAACTTTTCCTGTGTAAAAAAATATATATATATAATATGTATTTGCAGAAGGAACCCCATATCAATATTGTGTGCCATGATCACAGTGTAGAATATTTAAATACAAACTTTAGACAAACATTGTCACTAGATGTATGAGCATTGGAAGGTGAGACACCTACTCTCTCAATGCTGTGCTGCAAGCGCAACTTCATGCGGAGAACCTCTTGCTGTTTGAACATCTCTTTCAGCTGCTCAGGTAGTGACGGAGGAGGAGTTATCTGTCGGAACGGAACGGCACAGCGAGTTACATTCGTTTGACAACAAAACAACATCGGGGGGGGGGGTTGAAAAGATGAGCCACTTAACAGACAAGAGAAGCCAGTGACTTACTGTGGGAATGCAGAGCTTGCTGAGGGGGTTGCCATCCAGGAGGTAGGATCCATTGAAAGTCACATACTCGTCGTAATACTGAGGGGGCTGGGGCGTGACGCTGCACAGCACTTTGCGCTTCTCCTCAATCTTCCTGCGGATGTGCAGGAACTTGTAGTACGGGTTGGCCCTTTCCGTCTGGTAAGGCTGGATCTCCTCCAGCTTCACCGAGTCCACGATAGCTGCCAGGGAGGGCTGGTCCTTCTCCTGCTGGCTGGACGGGCAGCCCTGCGACGACGACGACACCCGGGGCATCTTCCTCTTGCGGGGGTGGGCCACCTGGATGTCCACGTCCTCGTCCAGGGAGCGGACCTTGGCCTTGGCCCCGGAGGAGTCGGAGTCTCTGTCTCCAGACTGCGGGGAGGAGCTCCCGGAGGTGCTGCTGCTCAGGTCTGTGGGAGCCACGGCATGGCCGCTGCTCTGACTCGGCTCCCCGCCGCCGGAGGTTTCAGGCTTCTCCTCGGCAGGGGCCACTTCCATGGGCTCTGAACCGGGTTGTGCTCTACTTTCGGGGGCCCCTGCTGTGCTGAGGCCGCCCTCTGCCGAGGCCCCCTGCTTCTCCGGAAGGAACGTCTCACACCCTCTGTCCCTGTCCGTGCTGTCCATCGTCCCTTCGGCTCTTGGCTCGGGGCTTGCACAGGCCGAGGAGGACGTTGATGGAACACACTCCTTTTTGTCTGCCTGAGAGTCTTCCACGCAGTCTCCGATCTCACTGGAGAGGCGAGACTTTTTGCAGTCTAGAACGTCCACGTCCATGTCTCCCTGGGAGTAGTTAGCCTCTGTGCTTTTGCCCATACCTTGCAAGGACTCGTCTGCACTTGAGCAGGGCATGTGTACGCTGGTGGAGGGCAGCTGTGCTGGCCCCCGCTCTGGTCCAAAGCCTCCTGATACACACACCACACTGTCTTCCTCGGCTCGGTCAGCACTGACAGCCACACCCTCAGGAGGAGTCTTATCCTCTCCGAGGTTAGGCCTCAACTCAGAGTCCACCTCGGCCTCTTCTGAGGGCCCCATACTCACACCTAGATGAGGTTCCTTGGGTTGGCTGCAGGTCAGCGGGGCGGGTTTGGCGTGGGTGAAAGGCGACAGCTGAGTGGGTAGGGAAGCTGCAGAGAGGGGTGGCGCGTCCGTCGACGGCAGCTCCTTGCCGCTACATTCCGTCTCGTCGTCTGTAGGGAGGCAACGCGCTTCCTGCAGAGAGAGAGGGTCAGAGGGGGAAGAATCTTTCTGCCCTGCCACACCGGACTGTAGGACGGAGGGAAAAGGAAGCGTAGAAGAGTCTCTTTTGGATGTCTGCAGGAAAAGAGTGCCTTCCTGTTCGGAGCTATAATCGATGTCTGACCTTGCGTTTTGGCGCTGTGTCAGATCGTGACTGCTTTGGCCCTCTTCCGTATCGGCGGAGGTCTCCGGTGGGTGAGAACCTCCAGGCTCCTCTGTCGGCTGGGTGGGCACGCCGGCCTTTGGCGAGTTTTCCATGGGTTTGCCCTCGGAGGACGAGTTGGCGTCCTCGTCCAGAATAGCCCTGAGGTACGGAGAGGCGTGTCTGCCGGCCGGCGGAGCTCGGTTACACTGCGCCGTGTCGGGGAGACCGCCGCCGTCCCGGTCGTTAACAGAGGGTGACCTGTTGGTGGCCTGCGAGGCCAGGGAAGACTGGAGGAACGGAGGCTGGGAGTCGGACGCCTCCAGGGTGAGGTCCGAGTCGTACTCGACGGGCCTGGGCGTTAGCATGGCGGCCTGGCACGAGTCCTCGGAGCTGGCCACGGAGATCATGGACACGGACCTGGACATGAGGCCGGAGCGCTCGCTCTCCGGCCTGGGCGACCTGCTCAGGCTGTTCTCCGTGCCGGCCATGGCCTTGGCACTGACCAGGGACGGACTCCTCCCGTCCAGGGACATGGTTCTGGAGCCCGCGGCGTCCTTCAGGGCCCTCTCTCTGCTCTGGGCATCGGGGCCCTCGGAACTCTTGGAGCGGAGGAGCTCTTTGCTCAGGCACGCCTCCGTCTTGGCTTTGTCTTTGCTCTTGAGTTTTCCGGGGTCCGCGGACGGCCGCTGTTTCATCCTCTCCCGCTCCTTCTGCTTGATCTTCTCCAGGTGCTTCCGGTGCCACAGCTCGATTTCCTGGTCCTTCATGCTGAGCATGCGCTCGAAGCTGGTCTGCATGAGGTCGTCGTTGACTAGCCTCTTCTCTTTGGGCCGGGCGTCCCGGGCTGCTGGAGAGGCCTTGGATTTGATCCGATCGGAGTCTGCGTCGCCCGGTTTGGTCTTGTTGACCTTGGCCTGCTGAGGCCGGTCTCTCTGCCTCTCTTTGTCTCTGTGCCTGTCAGAGTCTCGGTCCCGCTCACGGTCCCTGCGATCGCGGTCCTTGTCCGGCATTTTTAGGCCTTCCTCCTTGGACTTTAAGGACACGCCCTTGGCGCTCTCGGAGATATTGCTCTTTTTCTCCTCCAAGAGCAGCTTAAGATTGGAGGATGAGGATGAGGTGCTGTCTTTTATTTTGTCTTTCTTCTTCCTCTCACAGTCTTTTTCTTTCTCCTTATCTTTGGACCGGTCGGATTTGCTGTGATCCGTGACCTTGTCTGCGGGCTTTCCTTTCCTATCCGAGCTGTTTCGGTCTTTTTCTCTGTGTTCCCCTCCGCTATATTCCCTCTCCTGTCTGTCACTCCTCTTCTCCAGCTTGTCCCTGCTCTTCCTGCTATCCTCGTGCTTTTTTGTCACGGACAAAGACCTTAGCTTTTCGCTCTCCCTGTGGTTTTTATCGGCGGGGGAATGGGACGCGGTGGCCGCGATCCTTTCCTTGTCCTTCCAGCGATCCATGGAATTCTGCTGCTCAGACCTGTCGGTGTGCTCGCTTTTGACCTTTCTCTCTTTGTCAGGGTGCCTTTTCTCCATCTTCTCCGGCTCCCTTTCCCTTCCAGGGAGCCTCTTGTCGTTTCTCTCCCGCGAGCCTTTCTCCGAAGGCTCCAGCTGTTCCTGATCAGCCGTGCTCCCCGCTAGAGGTCTGTCTTCCGGCTCCTCTTTCATCCCGGTGTTCTGCGGCGGCTCCTCAGGAATCCGCCCGGAGCCGTGGCAGTCCGCTCTCTCGTCACGCTCGCTCGGCTTTGCCTCCCTTCCCCTCTCCTCCTTGCCGGCGGAGTCCCTCCGCTCTTTTTTCAAAGTCTTGTCCCTCTCTCGCTCCTCTCGCTGCCTCTTTTCCTTGCCGCTGCTGCTGCTGCTGCTGCTCGAGTGCTTCTCTTTGGTCCCCCTGTCCTCCTTCACGGGAGAGGCGTCCAAACTCTTTTGGGGCGAGCCACAGTTCTCTTCGCTCTCCTTTTTCCCCGGCAGAGGTTCGTCGTTGTCGTCGCTTTTGAAAAAATTCTCTTTCCAGAACTCCCTGTCGAACTCCAAATTCCTGTGGCCGTCCTTTTTGGCATCCTTCTGCCTGTGGCGGCTCCTCTCCGCCTCAAACTCTCGCCTGTGCTTGTCCTTCTCCTTGTGTTTCAATTTATGCTTCTTGACCACTTTGCCGTCGACGTCGGTTTTCCGCGAGGCAGCCTCAGCGCCGTCCATGCTGTTGCCTAAACTGCCTTCTTTATAGGGGCTGGAGCCTCCATCTTCCCCGTCGACGTTTGGCTCTTTCTGGTGATGCTTGCTTTTTTCCTTGTGCTTGCACCCTTTGCTGCTTGAGCTTTCCGTGCAGTAGTCTGGTTCAGCGTAGTGGTTATATTTGACTCCATCCACAGGACAGGGGCCGTCACTGTTGGAGACACACATCTTGGTGTTCTCCTGTTTGAGTGGCGTCGACTGCTTATCAGCCAGACTGTGGTTGAGTTTGGGAGACTTCACCGACGACAAGTGGAACAGGTGAACGGACGAGTCGTCCTTGGGGCTGAACGACATCTTAAAGGAGTCTTCGTCTCGACTTTTGTCCATGCTCTCAGACACGGTGGCCACGGAGAACACCAGCGCCTTGCTGTTCTCTTTGCCGTCCTCCTGGTTCTCCTTGTTTTTGCTCTGGATTTTAGTCTTCCTCTTAACCTTCCCCTTGTCTTTCTGCTCGGCGTAATCCTTTTTAGAGCGGACGTCCGACCTTTGCCCCTCGGAGCTGTGAGAGCAGGTGGGGGAGCCCCTTCTCTCTGACAGGCTCTCCATGTCCTCATCACTGGAGCTGTCTGAACTGCACTGCAGGACCCGGGAGGTCTTCAGCTTTTTGGATTTGGAGGAATCCCCCTTGCTGCCCTGTTTCCCTGCGACGTGGTTCCGGTCTTTTTCCTCCTTCTCCCTCTGCCGGAGCTCCCTCCTGAGGATGTGCCGGTCGTTCAGTGCTTTGCTCAGGTCTTCCTCCTCTTCCTCGTCCTTGAACTCGTACTCGTCCAGTCCGGACATGGAGGAAGACGCCTTTACTGTGGCCGGCTTGCCGTCAGAGTCTTTCTCGGCGTCAGAGTCCTCCATGTTATCGTCGTCCACGCTGGAAGGGTTGACAGACGGTGGGTCTTCAGAGTCTGTTGACAGACATAGGAAAAAATATACATTAAAAACCTAGCATAACTACAGTAGCTATCCATGCACAACAGTAAGAATCAGGTCATACTACTGAATGCAAAGATTAAAATGGCATGTTCAGGGGTGATACTTGGCTACAGAATTGGCTCGTGTATAACGTCAAAAACAATAGAAACATAATGCAGGCCGTCCTCTTACCCGAGGAGCTGTCCTCTGGCTCAGACAAGGGCATCTCTCCCTTCAGCAGCAGCTCCAGCTCCTGGGAGTCTGCCACGTCCACTGGACGCTCCCCACGCTTGTTGGCCTGGAAGGCATTTCCTCCATGACGGAGCAGCAGTTTCACAATCTAGACGAAAGACATTCCGTAAAACGTCATGCTAGTTAGTTTGTGAAAGCCGGACACCATTCATTGTTTTTGCGTTAGTTAAAATTGTACCGGTGACATGTGATGCTTGTGACAACATTCTTCCACAAAGAAAACCACACACAATATCGGACTTTAAATATTACACCGCAAAATATTACTAAATGACCTCTTAATGTTAGATTTAGAACATTTAAGCACCTATAGGAAAATGCACTTTAGAACGGATTAAATACTAAAAATGATCTGGGAATTTTTTAAAGGTTTAATACTACAGAATTTGATCTTTTATCCTACGCATTCAAAGATCATTCTAATGAAACGAAAAGTAAACAGGCATCGACTGTTAGATGGAGAACTTACATCTTTATGTCCGCTACTGGAGGCATCGTGGAGCGGTGTGTCATCATCCAACCCCTGGGTGTTGACCTCCGCACCTGCTCCAATAAGAACCTTAGCAACGTCATAGTAACCAAGGTTACATGCTTCATGCAGGGGAGTCCAGCCTGGAAACGGGGAAGCGGGGAGCATGGCAAGTGTAAGATAAAAATCTCAAAATATCCATTTAGGAGAACTTTAAGAGTACAAAAAAAAGAGGCAAATGTTGACCTTCGAAGGGCTGGCTTACCTGCAAAGTCTTTGACGTTGACGTCAGCCCCCAGACTGATGAGCTCTTTGACTAGTTTAGCGTCTCCGCGGATGGCTGCCATGTGCAGAGGTGTCTCGCCTCGCTCGTTTCTCTTGTTGACCTTGTCCTTCTGTCTGGACGCGGTGCTGCTGGCCACCTTCTTCTGCACAGGGGGTGTCTGGGAAGGGTGACTAGGAGTGGAGTCTAGGCAAGATGAGGAGAGAAAAAAAAGACTTGATCAATTCTCATTTTTTATGTATTTGTTAGTTGTACAGGGGCAACCGACTGAGACCACGTCCCTTTTCCAGCAGTGCCCTGTTTAAATGCAGGTAACATTATTTAAGACTCAACCGTAACGAAGGCATCTTCAACTCCGATACCCCTCCAATAAAACTTTAAAACCGTTCAACTGAAACAAACTGCTTCAACCCGTGGAACTTTTTTCCATTTATCTGGAGCGAAACACTAAAAGCTATTGTGAGCGGTTCTATGACTAATGGATTTGTGCTTTAATAGGCAACTTGCCCAGAAACCTTGCAAACAAAAAAAGAGAACGTTCTTTCCCTCTCCCCTCTTTTAAAGTGTACAGGAACGAGTTCTAAAACTGTCCCCGGAGAAAGAGCACATCACTGAATCAAGACACGTTAAAAAAGTTTGGGCAGCATGCATATACACAATTATCAACATAATCCATTACTGACATGGGAGTAGATTTTACAATTCTGTTTTCAAGAGAAAATGATGGCATTATCCTATAGAGCTCCAAGTCTGATCCCCACCTTCTTTGTGAGTTCAAGTCTTAAATGACAGCTTTGAAATTTACCCAGATACCCAAATATGTGTACACTGCAACCCACTCTCAATTTGGATTATTTGCTTTATAATCCATCTTTTTTAAACTTGAGAAATTGATATATTTAGTCTTTGACTCATTTAGGACTAGTCCCAATTCACTTAAGGATTTCTGTACACAATGAAATGCCCTTGTAAGGTTTGACAGGTTTTACTTGCTAGGATAAAAAAGAAAAAAAACATGTAAAGAAGTGGGAAGGATTCTAGAACATTCTGAACAGATTGTATATCATCTTTATCTAACTGGCAAAAACAAATTGAGTACATCCATAACAAATGAATGATCCATGTAACTAGACTACTAGACAACTATTTTTACATAATAAACATGTAAAATGTGGGTGTGCCTTTTTCTTTTTTTTTTTGCTAAATGGGCCATCAGTATGGACATATCTCCTATCTTGGGAAACTGCTAAAATAATAGGGCAATAATTCAGACCTGGGCTGTTTGCAGTCATCTGCATTAGTAGAGCCATCTGCTTCCGCTCAGAGAGGGGGTAGCCAAATAAAAGGTTGGAACCAGACTTCTTGCCCCCGGACTCCTTTTTCACTTTCTTCTTGTCCGGACCATCTTTGTCTAAAAAAGGATTTAGAACAAGCAACATTTAGAAATAGGTGGAGGAATTGGAAGAGGAGTTTTTTTTTTCTCAACGAGCAAGATGACAGCCTTTTCCTCCTTCCCTTGTATCTGTTGAGCACGCAGAAAAACAGATGACAAGAATGGCAGGTTTTTTGGGAGGGGGGGGCATAAAAAAAAAAGCATTCTGATAAGTCAAAAGAGTGAAGTGCATCTCGATTCCCCTCTCAGTCAGTCAATTTACAGTAATACAGACATGCATGGCCAAAGCAAGGCAGATGCAGGGTGAATACACACGCACGTGTGTGTGTGTGTGTGTGTGTGTGTGTTTATAGCGTAGCAGCATGGGTGACTGAGGAGGAGAGGAGGGCTGAGGCTCGGGCTGCAGCAGTTACCTGCGTATATCCTGCAGGGAGCCACTAATCTCTCTCCCCAGGTTTCACTCGACTGGCCTGGGTCTGAGTCATCTACAGTGCAAAGCAGAGAGGATGGGGAGGGGGGAGGAGAGGGAGGGACAGCAAGGGGAAAGCACTGCATTAACGCACGCTCGCTTGCTCGCTTTGGCGCACGTTTTCCCCTCACACACACACACACACACACACACACACACACACACACACACACACACACACACACACACACACACACACACACACACACACACACACACACAC
>JAVQIZ010180159.1:0-12204 GCA_036023535.2 Galaxias brevipinnis
TCTCTCTCTCTTTCCAGTTTGATGAAGCTACATCAGTTGTGCTGCACCTTCCTCTGCCTCCTCAGTTTGTGTCAAACCCTTTGGGAAAGCTCTGCTTCGCTGCTCTAAGTGATAATTCAACCTTTTCACTATTTTGTTTGTTTGCTTTTGTTTACACATTGAGTTCCCATGAGAGCAGTAAATAAACATTGGAGCAATGGATATGTTGTTAGCGTATGCCGTGCTACTTATTGATTATATGTACATTTTATAAAGCGTGCATATTTTTATGTGTGTGTGTGTGTGTGTGTGTGTGTGTGTGTGTTATGTTATCTATGCAGTATATGTGTATTTTATAAGTATATTTCAATCTGGCCACTTCCTATACCTATTTTACCAGTGATATTTAATCCACCGCCGTAACCTATACAACATACATACAATCAGGGTTCGAGTTATGTGGGAGCCAGTGGGAGCTGAGCTCTCATGAAAGCAGTAAAGGCATACATCTGTGGGGGTCGCCAATACAGTGCACCGGTTAAGCTATTATTTTGTTATCTCCGCCACTAACGTTAGAGACCCCCTCAAAGCTCAGATTATAACTCGAGCCCTGCATACAATGTATGACACTCCTTCAATAAACTATTCGTGCTGAAAACATCTGAACCATATACGTATTTTATTCACTTTAAATAATTCTCCAAAGTCTCATATGTCCTGTCCACATACTTTGTAAATGTTGGTATGAACAAAATAGTTTGTTGACATCAATTCGTCTGAAGCCACAGAGAATATGATCTGAACCACTGTTGCCATGCCATCGCTGCACCTGCACGGATATTCTACTTACTTGACCGTCAGTATTCCTGCCTGCCATGCTATGCCACACAAATCCCCGCTAATCCTTAAGTGTTACACAAACCGATTCGGTTTTGAAAAGTTCTTGTGTGTTTAGGTGTGTTGTTTATGTTCACGGGTTGTTTGTCTCGCGGGCCAACGATGACACAGAGATATAGAACAGCTGTTGTATTAAGTGTGACTATGTTTTGGGATTTAGAGGTTATTATTTTTCTCCCGGTGTAGGATTTTGAGGCACTGCTGTCTATCAGCATGGTTTTCTCATTCACTATCTGTGAAATGTGATTTCATAGTGTATCATTAATATCATACTCAAGGATGGAAACACAGCATGATCCCTCCGTATAAATTGGACGTTGTTTTAAATCTTATTTAGAGTGCTTCTGTGCATATCAATTATTTTATCATGAATATTTGTCTATCTGCCTTGAAAGAAGCATCAGTGTGTGTGTGTGTGTGTGTGTTTGTAAAAGCTGTCTTTGTGCCAGTAAAGCTGTGTAAAGGTAGCATTTCAGGTCTATTTTGTTTTGGGCGTTTCTACGCAATAACATTAACATTAGCTTTGAAATGATTTCTCAAAAGCTCTTGACCAGGTTAATCTCACAAAACAACCAAAAACACAAAACCACAACCAAAGGTAACTGAAGTAAAAAATTATGTTTAATCATATACACAACAGACTTCCACCTGAGTTAAGTAAAAAAAAAAACGTTTAGCTCCCCCACTTTTAAAAGTCAAGTACAAACCGACTTCTGGCTCCGAAGCCTCCATTTTGACAAAGTGCCGTAGCACCTATTAGTGTCGAAAGTGAGCTACAGAGGTATTCTAGGGTCAGAGGCAGTCGTGGTCTGATTCAGAGTCTGGAGAGTAGGGGAGAATTAATCAACGTACCAGTGGTTGCTGCATCACCTTGGAAACAAAACAATCCTTTTATATCTCTTTTTATATCTCACTACTTCTTTCATTCTGTAGCCTTGCATACATCTTAAGGTCAACAAACAACAACCTGCAATCCTGCTCGCCAACATGACAAACTTCATTTCTTTTACACTATTTTCAGAACCAACCTCCCTCCCCGCCACACACCCCAAAACAAAAGTTTGGACAGTAACACAACAATGCATGTGATGAAAGTAGATTTTATTTGTTATGACGCATCTAAAATGGTCCTTGCCCTCGCGCTCACATTTCATCGGAAGTATTGTCCTCCTCAAATCTGTCATGCAGCAAGCCTCACCAGCATATGCAGCGCCACTATAAAATATAACTGTAGCCCCTCATGAACATCAAATAAAGTAAAAAGGTTTTACGGTAATAACACAAAGGCAAACTGAACCCCCCCAACACCCCCCCCCCACCACCACCACCACCACCACCATCACCATCACCACCCCCTGTTCATTTTCTCACCTCTTTCTCTCCCCCAGCTTACTCCCACTTTAAAAATCCTGTGAGGCGATTGCTGACGTCCACGGGCTCAGCCACAGCTATCAGCGTTGTCTCAACAGCTACAAATCAATCTGAGACTGGACAGCCTCCGCAATGCAGGCACACACACAGAGAGAGAGAGAGAGAGAGAGAGAGAGAGAGGCTCTCAGGCTCCGCATGCTGCTGTCGTCGCTGCTGTGCCGATGGACCAGCTGCTGCGTGTGGCTCTCACAGAGGCTGGAGAGTGAACAAGGGAGGGTTAGAGAGCGGTGTGGATACAGAGAGGGGGAAAAGGAAAGAGAGGAGGGCCGCCATTTGTTTACTTTAGCCTGACATGCTGGTTCAGCGAATGCAAATATCAACTCTGGTGGAGTAGGTAAATGTGCTGTTTGACGTTCAACACCAGGGTTAAGACGACAGATTATTACTCCTCCCTCACTCACAGGCTCTTTTGTTTGTTTCGGACGAGGTGAGAGACGAGAGAGAGAAGGGGAGATTTAAGTGTGTGTATGAAAACGCTTGAAGTCAGTTCAATGCAATGGAAAATAAAACCACATGGCAACCAAGAACACAGAAATATGTAAATACAATGTTTAATACAAAAACGTGATAAGGACCAGTAGAAAGAAGTGATGCGTACTCAGGTATAGCCTGATTAGACGTTACAACTTCTCAGAGAATGTAAATATTTATTATTTGTATTTATTTATACAGAGTAATAAGTCTTAAGATTTGTTGTTTGCAAACTTTGATGTCCATTGTTGACCAACTTCTGCATGCATTTTCTAACCACTAGCCAACCTCAACTGCCCTGAGCTTTATGTTGGCCTATGTATCTTCCTTCTCTGAACTCCCTCCCTGACAAAGCGGATGTGGTGCCTGTCGGCCTCTGCTCCCATGGGCAGGGCATTAACTATTAAGCGCCTAGGCTCTATTGTTGCCGCCAAGCATATCATCTTTGAGTAAGAATAGTCCTGCACCCAGACATTATGTGTCTTGAGATTAGCTGTCCCTGAAAAGAGGGGCTATGTTGCATCATCGCGTTTGGCGCTTCATAATTCTTCTTTCAAGCTTTTCGACTTGATTTGATGGGTACATCATACACTGTCAATGGCCACATGAGCCGGGGTAGAAGTCCAAACTGTAGGCACCACAGCTTTAGCTTTGCTGGCAACCCTGACCTCTCAATGCTCTCTAGGCCTCTGTTCAATTCTATCCTTAATTCCTTAACCTGCTCTGAGTCTTTAAGGGTAGCATTAAACCGTTTACCAAGACTTTAAACAGGCTTTTTGATCACAGTAGGAATTGGATCCTCATCTATGAAAAATATTTGATTGCACCATTTTCACTTTTGACTAAAATATGCTTCTGGATTTGCTTGGTTTTATTTAAATTCCAGCCCATTTAATGTTATCATTAAGTTTACTAGTCTTGTAGTCTTGAAGCATAAGGAGCAGTTGTCAATATATGCTGGACTGGGAGGATGGTGTGACCCTAATCTTAATTTTTGCCCGCCAACATCCCATTTGGATACTGGGATTACTACTTCCATGGCCATTGTAAATGCCAAGGGTAAGCTGTGCCGTGCTAGACAGAAAAGACCATGACCAGAGGTCACACACACACACACACACACACACACACACACACACACACAGACACACACACACACAGACAGATATTCGCCTGTGCACTCACCGACACACCAGATACATTCATGCAGTCTGACGCAAACGCACTCACATGCTTGAGCGCGCGTACACAGACACACGCAAACAAACACACACACACACACACACACACACAGGGATGTGCAGGAACTCATTCCACTCTTAATAATCGCTTCGCCAACCGACCGGCCAAGCTCTCTCACAATTGACAGTGTCAGAAATACTGGAGATGGGGTTTAAACCACCTTTCTGCAGCTGTGCTGAATGCTAGGGGAACCAGCTGGTTCCAGGACGGATAAATCCGTAGATTTTTGGTTTAGGAGAAGTTCAGCATATCCCAGCTGTTCAGATGCTATCAAGAGTAATAGTATAAGAGGCAGCAAGAAGGTGGTTTTCTATTTTGTCGCTACATTGGGATTGAGTTGTCACGGATAGCAGACTTATTTTGTGTTTGGATCGTTGTGGTGACGATTTGAAGATTTGCAGTGTTTACAACACTTGTATTTGAAGTATCTACCCTCTGTCTCTGTCGGGAAAAGACAAAGTAACTTTAATTTACGGTACAATGAAATAAAAAAACTGTGTGGAATAAATAAAACAGGCTCCAAATCAGTTACCTTCGTAGAAAAACAAATCCAACTATTTCCAGAGAAACTTATGTTTTGCTACTCATGCTCTAAGCTACCCTAACATATCTCACATGGCACTCATAATCCAAGATGTAAATAACATATGTCATGAACCTATTTTTTTATCCTTTCCTGACAATGTGATGGTCGCCATTCGTGTGTGCTTTAAAGACTACAGTGTAATACATCCATCCCCATGCCAAACAATGGAATGTAACTTATATGCCACCTGGTGTGTAGGTGCAGTATGTATGTACAATAACCTGCATGTGTATTAGCACCCATGTGTGTGTGTGTGTGTGTGTGTGTGTGTGTGTGTGTGTGTTTGTGTGTGTGTTGGTCCGCATGTCTGTGTGTGTCTGCATGTTAGGGTGTGTGTGTGGGTGTGTGTGTGTGGGTGTGTTGGTATGCATTTTAGTGTGTGTGTGTGTGTGTGTGTGTGTGTTTTAGTCTGTGTGCATGCTTTTTGCTGCTCATTGTCGTATCTCCTGCTCTGGTAAATTCCTGATACTAGGAATTGAAATGGAGCTGGCCCTTAGTATTGTCCCCCAGGGCACTAAGGTTAATCAATAGCAGCCTTCCCCAACACACCTCACCCCCCTCTCCCCCCACCCCCAAGAGATTTATCTCTGCCTCTGGACTTCATGGGCACAGGGTCAGAAGCTGATGGCTGTCCCAAGCAAGCTGACCACAGCATTTCAAGCCTTCTCCAGGGCAATAAAACTTATGTTTCTCATTAAGTATGCTGTGTTGAATCCAAAGGAGGAAGGCTGCTTATTGATTGCAGTTGGAATTAACTGGACCTAGTGGGTTGGGATGTTTTAAGGTTTGGTCAAGTATGCAGAGTGTGTTCATGTTATCATAAACATGGGTATCATGTTTTAATCTGGTTAACTGTGTTGTTTCATGAGGTTTTTGTTTGGGCAATCACAAAATAATAATAATAATAATAACAATAGTAATAATAACTAGATGGAAAGACATTTCCTGAAGAAAATGTAGTGTGCCCACAACGCATGTGATGTTTGCCAATAGGAATGTTTGAGCCTCACATTTAAAACTGTATGAATAGTAACAGTAAAACATTAGTATTCTGTGATTGGTGTAAGCTTAGATTGGTGTAAGCTCATGTAAACACTACCAGAATTACCAGAATCATATTGTAGAGATAAACGTTGGGGAAATAAGTAATAATATATATCAACTGACGCAACTCAAGATTGGACTAAGCTATGCTATTTAATTAAAATGCATTTCTGACAATGTAGCCTAATGGGATATCTTCTTGTAGGCTATGTCCAACACAAGATAAGGCACTATGTATATGTAAACGCTGGAAATGTCTAATGGAAAATGTTTCATAAACGTTCACACCCATATTTTAATAATTGTCTAATATAAATATACGGTCAGTGTTGGGCTTGTTTAAGGTGAAGTTGCATATTTTTATTGCAGGAGTGGGAAACACTGTGTAAACCAGAGTCTGAGTGGATCAGCGTGCACTTTGACAAACATTGGTGCAGAGACATGAAAATTGTTATAAATGCGTGTGGGTTTCCTCGCTCAGCAGGAAATAACTGCTATTACTGCCAGCCTGAATAACCAGAAACACAATGAAGTACAGTACAAAATAACAGTCGTTAGTTAACAATCATAAATATGATCCAAAATAGGTGAGGAGAGCTACAGCGAATTTGAGCGGCCATGCCAAGACAGCTAATTACGGTTTCTATAAAACCACACCGTGCAAACTGTAGCTTAACGCACAACTCTAAACACGGCAAGTAGAAAACATCTAATTAAGTTGCATGGTTTGACGTTTTTATCTTTTGCACAGCTTCTAAAGGAGGGCATTACCCGTGTTGATGGCGTGGATTTCGGTTAAAACAGTCCCCTAGGTGTGAAATAAACCGTTAGAAATAAACCCTTCTCTGTGTGTTTTTACTAGCGAAGGACTACGACAGAGATATCCCAACACAAAGTGTTCTGTTAAAACTGTTAACCTATAGTAGCTGATGTTTAGCTTTCTTCCTATTTTTTTTTTTTGCATTATGGTAGGCTACATGATTTAGGTAGGCATTGTATGGCATATATTGGCATTCCCTAACCGGGCCAGATCAATAGGCTACAACTAGATAATGCAACCTCCCTCACCACCAGAGTTCCGCTCACACGTATTTATATGTCGACGTCACCGCTCTTTTCCCAAAGACCTTTAACCAATTAAAAACGTTTCCCATCACCCGTAACGCCCCCCTCCTCCCCTGGCTTTCGCCTGCACGTATATATAAGCCTACGTCACCGCTCTATTCCCAAAATCCTCTTACCAATGCAAAACGACGTGCCCTTCCAGAAGTCCATTCATTCGTTAAGTTATATAGTTATCATATAGTTATTTTTTATTGAAAATTAACTGGCATGCAACTCACCAAAATGCTTCAATACTCTACTAGGAAGGTAACCTTTGGCCATTAGTATGGTAACCACTGATCTCCCCAATAATTAGCAGGTCATTGTGTAGATAGAGAACTTAAACATTACAGACAAGATTATTCACAAAAATATTGTATTAGGATGTAGATTTTTGGTGACTCTTAGCTACTCTGCAACCTTAAGAAAGACTGTGGTCCTGAAACTGGTGCTACCGTTTCAGCTCAAAAGCCGATTGCTACTATCAGAGCTGGACCTTCTATCGCTAACGTAGTTTACCTATCCCCAGTGGTGGAGAGACGAGATACGAAGAATCCCACCTAGTGGGACAGTGCTTGCCAAAACCAGGGTTAAGTCTGAAAAATGGCATAAGAGCAGAATTCTGAATAGATGTTGTTTATTTAGTGTAACTGTTAACATTTGTTAAATGCAACTATTAATATTCATTGAGACGCCGAGATATTTTGTGTTTTCGCTTTTAGTAGGATTATCAAGCAGTATGTTCACTAGCCTAGACGCTGTTGCATGGTCACATATTACAAAGTTTGCTCTATTGATTTGCTAGGCTGGTTGAAAATTACTAAACCTATTTTAATATTATTGACAAGTGGTTGTTGGAAGCACAATTTCAAAATAACCATAGAGGGGAAACCCAGTTTTCTTAAACCATAAGCTTTAAATGCAATATGGTAAGCATTATTTGACAAGGATATAAGGATAAATTACCAGAATTCGTTTTTTAAATGCAGGCCTAAATTAGTACCTATTTCTATTGAATTTAGACTAAAGGATTTTGATATTGGTTTTAACTGTGGCCTATTAAAATACAGTTCTAGCAACGTTTCCACAAAAGTAAGCTATATGTAAAAGCTAAATCAAGTAGGCTTTTTCAGGTAAGACCGAAGGCAAAAGGCACTATATTTAAACCCCTTCACAAAACATTCAAAGCTTAGGCTGTAATCAAATGATCAAACAAAAAACGTTTTAACCTTATAAACGAACTTTTATTTAAAAATAGAACAAATCATGTTATGAACCACGTAAGAAATGTTGAACACATCAGACAAAAACAATTGAATTGAGTTGTGCACACCAACAGACTCAGTCAGAACCAGCAACCCTGCAGAGAGAGAGAGAGAGAGGGGGGGGGATCGATCGAACGAAATTAGTCAAGTATCATATCATAGAAATCGGTGAACAGTCAACAATGAATTGCAACGTACAAATTAAGCTTACCCTTCAAGCGGAGGGAACGAGCTCCGAATACGGTCCCCTCTATAGTTCAGCCTGAAGGTGCGCGGCAGGGTTTCCACGAACTTTTCAAAGTCCGACGTCCCCGTCCAGAATTCCGGCGCAAATCTTAGGTCGATGCCCTCTGTTAGGAGGATGTATTCATCCTCCTGCTTTAACACGCCGAGGACCACCACATCTTTTTCCACCTCAGCAGTGGCTTCTGCATCCTGCACAGTTATATAAAATACAGATAAATGTTATAGCTAGGAAAAATATATAGGTTAAGGGCTGTCCTTATAACATGAACTCTAAAATTGTTAATTACAGTTACCATTCTTAAAAGCCTGCACACGTGATAGGTCTACTTACTGTTATTTCTGTATACTGCGTTGAGCTCATTTTAAATCCATATGCATTGGTCTTCCCATGCAGATGGGTGATGAGGACCTCATCGCCAAGGCGCAGAGGCTTTAGCGCTACCTCTCGCCAGAGCAAGACCTCCACCTCAGCCGCGCCTTTTTTGACTTGAAGGGTCACCAAAGGACTCGCCTTATCCGCCCCGATCTTCCTTATCTCAGAAATCTGTGAAAACAGAAAATAATGGAAACATTAAATAAAGGCCTAGTTCTATATTAGGCTACAGCACACAAAATGCACAAAGGCATATTTAACGCCTATACTTACGCTGGTGATCTCCCCTTGTACTGACCACAAGCCACCTGTTTGTGATTCAAGTTCGGAGATATTGCACAGCGTTGATGGGGGTAAAAGAGCATCCCGAGCTGCCTGGCCGAGCTCGGGGGTTACTTCTATGGGCCCAGTTCGAAATAGCTGCGTGCCCGCTCCAAGATAGATTTTGGTACAGCTGCTTTTTCGGATCATACCAAAATTTCTGAAAATGTAGCAGTGGCCTGCTTCTATCTGTTGGAAAATTTCCTTTGAACCAGTTGCCCTGGTCACTGTTTCTCCGTCAGCAAGTCCATAGGCGTACGATGAAATTAAGTCAGCGGTACACTTATTATCATGAAAAATAAATTTTCTTGCCCGCTGGAATTCGGCCTTCTCCACGACCTTGACTCGGAGCGGCGGTGGTCTGGAGTATGGGGTGCTGGCGGATGGGTTGGTGATCGTGCTCAATTTCCCGAACGACATAGTGGATGGCAGAGAAAGTGAGGAATGGCCATGAGCTACGTATTTAAGCATACGTTTTTGCTTTGAAGTCCTGTGTGCGCTTTGAATCTACCGAATTTGTTTATATACGTGCCTAGAGAACCGTGGGACAATTTGAGATCTAAGGAAATTACAGCCACGATGGAATTGCAAAATGTAAGGCCTCAACCTTTCAAAGTGCGCTTATAGAGTGTGTGTGTGTGTGTGTGGGGGGGGGTCGACCTGCTTGACCACACAGTGTTTTAGATAGGGTCATATTTTTCTATAATGTAGCCTAGCTTTATGAAGCTGCAGTGTAGGTCATCGGATGCACACACAAAATAAAAGTCTAACACACAGGGACCACGTTCCTGAAAATAATGTTCTCAACGGCCACATGACTGACAACAGGTGAATCACGAAATGTTGAATAAAGCATATGCAATTGACATGTATTAGTAGTTTTTGGCAGCATCATTAGAATAAAAAGAAATGTGTAGCCCTGCTGACGCACACACACACACACACACACATTCATAAACACATAGCCTATAGTTCAAGTTGAGTTCAAACCAAGCACACCCCTTTCTGTACATGACTAAGTCTGACAGCCTGGGAACTTACACCGTTATCCAGATATAATGACTCTGAATTAAAAGTTGAAAGAGCATGGTTTTGAAAACAAATTCATGCTTAAAAGGATTCCACTAGGCTATCAATATAGGTAGTGTGACTGTTGACAAACATGACCACTCAATGTAGCAGACCACTCACGGTGGCTCAGTGCTTAGTGGTTTGAGCCCCGCAGCTGACCCAAGCGCCTTGCTATGTGGAGTTTGCCTGTTCTCCCCGTGTTTGTGTGGGTTTCCTCCGTGTGCTCCGGTTTCCCCCCACTATCAAAAATATGTCAGGGTTAATATTCCTCTCAGTGCTCTGACCAAGGCATTGGCGATAGAACCGGAATCGGTGTGTATCTGTGTGTGCGAAGTCTGTTGCAATATGTTGGGTGAATAAGTTTGGCGCAAATGTCTGTCCCGTGAACGGGATTGCCGTCCGCAGAACCATAACTATACGTTTATGAGACAGCATTTTTAAACATGTAGTGGTTAGGGAACTCAGCATGCCTTCTACTAACCGGAGGACAGTGGTGACAGGGGTGCGGGGGTGTCGACGTTTGCATGGCGGGGAATTCGGCTAACACAGTACATAAGGTGTGAAATAAACCTACCGTTAGAAATAGACCTTTCTCTGTGTGTTTTCACTAGCGAAGGACAACGATATAGCCTTTTGCTACGACAGAGATATCTCAACACAAAGTGTTCTGTTAAAACTGACGTTTAGCTTTCTTCCTTTGTTTACATTATGGTAGACTACATGGTTTAGGTATGAAGGCATAGGCTATGGCATTGTATGGGATATAGTGGCATTGCCTTACCAGGCCAGATCAATAGGATACCCTTTTAGGGACACATCGACTACACAAAGAAATAATGCAACCTCGCAACAGTCTCGCTCACACGTATTTATATGTTGACGTCACCGCTCTCTACCCAAAGACCTTTTACCAATTAAGGACGTTTCCCTTCACCCGTAACGCCCCCCTCCTCCCCTGGCTTTCGCTTGCGCCTATCTATAAGCCGACGTCACCGCTCTATTCCCAAAATCCTCTTACCAATGCAAAACGACGTGCCCTTCAAGAAGTCCATCAATTGGTTAAGTTATATAGTTATAATATAGTTATTTTTATTGAAAATTAACTGGTATGCATCTCACCAAAATGCTTCAATACTCTACTAAGAAGGTAACTTTGGCCATTAGTATGGTAACCACTGATCTCTCGAATAATTAGCAGGTCATTGTGTAGATAGAGAACTTAAACATTACAGATAAGATTATTCACAAAAATCTTGTTCTAGGATGTAGATTTTTGGTGACTTGTAGCTGCTCTGCAACCTTAAGACAGACTGTGGTCCTGAAACTGGTGCCACCGTTTCAGCTCAAAAGCCGATTGTTACTATCAGAGCTGGACCTTCTAACGTAGTTTACAAATCCCCAGTGGTGGAGGGACCAGCTACGAAGAATCCCACCTAGTGGGACAGTGCTTGCCAAAACCAGGATTAAGTTGGATAAATGCAATCAGATCAGAATTCTGAATAGATGTTCTATTTGTTTAGTGTAACTGTTAAAATTTGTTAAATGCAACTATTAATATTCACCATCTATAAAAGATATTAACCCTATAGCAAAGGCCATAATGTATTTTAGATCTAAATTAGTCTCCAAAGACGTAGCTTAGAAATTGAATTCTTATAATATTATCTCAGCTTTACAAAATCACAAAATTATTGACTGCATAGTACTTAAAGTACATTAAACATTTATTTTATTACAGAGTAAGAATATAAATGGGCATAAGGGGTCTGTGTTAATGTTTGTTTCACAACAAAATCAATACATTTTGCGTTCAAAACAACAGGTTTCGCAGCAGAATATTGGTAATTTCATGAGGATAAAAGTCCATAGGACAGCCCACTGGATTATTGTGGGAGCTGGCTGGTAGATTTGTGTAAAGAAAGGTCAGGGTACATTTTTCCACACGATAGATGTCCACGTTCTTTGTTCCGTCATCTCAGGGTGTACTAGCAGCCATGGATGCTTTGGATACCACTCTGGTGAATGGACTTTGAGCCACGGTTTTCAAAAATTGTCTGAATGGGGTAAGCAGGGGAAAAAGATGAATTTATTCCCTGGGTTAAAGAAGATTACCTTTGACAGCCTGTAAAAACAAATTAGATCAGTAGTTTAGAAGGCGAATGATCCAGAGAAAA
>JAVQIZ010180172.1:0-20132 GCA_036023535.2 Galaxias brevipinnis
CCCCCCCCCCCCCCCCCCCCCCCCCCCCCCCCCCCCCCCCCCCCCCCCCCCCCCCGTCAGCCATCAGCTGGGACGTCTCTAAAACTCTGTAATGATGAGAAACAAAGCAGAGCAGAGCAGTGGAGCAGTTGTATGTGTCATCTTCGCCCTGGGAGCTGCTCTATTAAAAAAAACACACACAAAAAAACCAGAGGCGTTATTAATGAGATGGCTCGGCATTACAAAGGGGGAGAAATGGAAGCTGAAACACTCACAGTGAAGAGGCCGCAGAGCCGGTGCCGTTCTCAGGTAAGACTGCCTGCCTGACGGTTGGGCTGTAGGACTTTAAGAAAGGAAAACTACACTTCGACCCTTTTACAGCGTTTCGCTTAACACGGATCCTACTGTATACTTTGGGAACTCAATGAACAGTAGGAGTTAGAACTTAGATAAGTTGAACTGATGAGTCATTTCCTTTGATGACATCCTGAGAGTCTTTAATCTAGTCTGGCTGATGCTTGTCCATTAATAGAAATGTACAACACAACTGGCATTTGTGCCACAATCAATCAGTATATCTTTGAATCCTCACTAAGAACCACTTAACGAAGGTGATGAGGTGTGTGTCTTACTTCCCTTGCTTAGTTTTACAAGGCTTACTTTGTTCATGGCTTTTTGAACTACCATGCGTATGTTGCATGTACCTGGCTCGGGTTCAATACCACCTGCATGATTACAACACAATAAAACTCTCTGCTCCACATAAATGTCAAATGCAACGAGGGCACTTAACAGCCTGCAGTCCACAGCACTGCATGTCTTTTAAAATGCATACCGTACTGTAGGGATGGCCGAATGTACATTTTCAGCATATTAGCAAATTAAGGAATCTGCTTATAAATAAGACTTAATGTTTTCAATGACTACACTGAGACTTGGCCAGGATTATTAGCAACGCGATGGCATGCCTCCAACTATTTCCCTCTTTCTCTGTGAATGGCTTTAGTGGCTTGCCTGATGCGTTTGAACTGGTTTTCCAACACGTGTCCGACTCAATATAAATGACGTGTGAAGAACGGGAAGGAGGCCATTTAAATGCGAGAGGTGACACACGCTAGAAACGCGCCCCCACAAACACACTCTGCGGCTTCTGTCTCTCGCTCGCTCCCACACTCAAATCTTTATGTTATCCCCCTCTCCTGTCAACCCTCCCTTCTTTATATTTATCTTTCGATCTACAACCGAGTTTTGTTGCCATTCTCGCTCCATCTTTTCACACACTCTCTGCCTTTCTCTTTTCCGGGCTCTCGCTATCATACTCTCTTTCTTTCTGCTTCTTTCATTCTCTCTCTCTCTCTCTCTGTCCCTATCCCTCTTTACCTTCCTCTGGCTTTTTCATTAGCATAATGCTGCCGTTGCCTGCCAGTGAAGAAAAGCGTAACCCGCCCACACTTCCTGATTCTTGCCATTGGGAGGCTTCTACATTGTATAACATGCAACAACGACAGTAACAACCCTTGCAACGTGCATATGGAACGAGGTTGACGAGATTTTAATGAACGGAAATCAGTGGCCTTCCTTGAACTTTCCGCAAGTTTACTCAGGTGAAGAGTTTTTTTATTTATCCGATGATGTTTGGCTGCGGTGTGAAAAACAAATGGGCAATTAAAACAACATTGATGGTTTTACAGGTCTATGCATGAACTTGCACACCATTTTTTTCCCACTACTTGTTTTCGTTGATACGCACAGGTTTTCGTTGATTGTGTGGTTTGTTACCTTTCAAAGCACTGCAAGACATCGCTGCGCACCATCTCCGTGTGATAAGAGTGTGCAATCCAGTCGTTGCAAGGTGGTTATATTATTTCCATGAGTCGTCAAGCCGCTCTAGGGTTTACACGCCGGCCATAGTGCGATTCCATTAGTGTGTTCAGCGCTGTGGAAAGGGAGAAGAAGAGAGAAATACAGGAAGTACATATGCATGAAAGGCAGCTAGGGGTTCATGGATTATCCCTAATGTTGATTTTGTGATGAAAATCTAAAAGGTAAAAAAAGTTAAGCATGTTTGCTCGTTAAATAATTAATAAGTTACATGAAATATTGTATGAACGCATTTTACAAGGTAGGTTACAAGCTGAGTTTGTGGATGGTTTGGTATCAATTTGGTATAATTTCACTTACTCTGGACGAAGCAGCAGGTCAGACTGTGTTCATGACAGCTTGACCAGCAACAGTGTGGGCAACCATTCTTAACTGAGGCAAACTCTCCTAACAGTTCCACTCATTTTATAATTTTATATTCATTCATTGAGTCATTGTTATGCAGCACTGTTGAAAGGCAATCATAAGGGTCAACAATGCTATTCTGAACCTCATTTGTAATGCAGATCTTATCTCTTTATCGATGAGCATGTTCTTTCGATTAAACAGACTCCTCTCACCGATTTGTACATGACTCAATGGAACGCAGCCTCTAATAGAAGAGCAGACATGTGAAATGGAGTGTGCACAACATGATTATTCACACTCGCAACACACTGACTTTATTCACATAGGAAGGGAAAAAAAATACAAACGCTGAGAGAATGAAAAAAAAAATGTTTGAGTGAACTATTTAATCAATAGGCAACTTATTTCAGAGTATAAGGCATTTTCTGCCAGGCTAAGGTGAAAATGGCCAGAGAATCAACGGTCCTTGGAGGACCCTTAGCAGTGAGGTCGGTGTGGCTAACGAGATTAGCATGCTTGACTTGAATTGCAGCTGAGCGGTACTATTGTTGTGACATCCAGCATACCAGATTTGACCACTTTACCACACACGTCAAGGTTACTGTCCTCAGCACATCTCCAGAAAGATGTTTAATGGATTTATGAAATTTTAAACATGAATCTTGAAGCACGCACATTTTTCATTTTCCCCCCAGTTTTTGAACTTTCAGCTACTTTTTTTTTTTTACATTTGATTTCAGCTAAATGTTAGTGGCAGTTACAGTCAGACTTGTCCATGAGTGAGTACACAGACCACACTATATATAAGGGATGACATCTGTCTTAGACCTCTGCAACCACTTTATTTTATTAAGATTCATTGTGGATGAAACATATCAAACCAAAACCCCATCATTCAAATACACTATCAACGTGAATCTTGAACAAAAGTATTCTCTACAAGAACACAGTGTCACAATATCTCCAGTATATGTTCCCCTGAAAAGTATGTTTAACTGGAACTGCAGGAGCCAGGAGTTCTCAACCGCTTCAGTAAGAAAAGATGTAATTATCCTCATCCAACTTAATAGGTGCAATTGAAGGGTACTTATGAAAAGTAATTGGACAGGATATAAGAGAGCATGGAACACCTATAGATTCCCAGGTTCATTTACAAAATGCATGTTCAGATTTTTATATATATTTTTTTACTTTTTCATTTCAGAGTTCTAGGCCAAATTGGGTTTGATTTTTTTTATTGTCAATACTAATCAAGGCCACAGAGGAAAACACTTGCATACACAAATGCTCACCGAGTGTGTGCATGTGTAAACTCATTCCATCACACTTACTGTTACATCCACTAACTAAACCACAGTCCCCCATTCCTTCCCTCATGCTGTCATCTTCAGCGTCTGAAATAAAAAATAAAAGCAATCCATAAAGTTGCAGAACATACTCTTTGTTTACATGGCCTTGTAATGATTTCTGCAGTGAAAGAGGACACAACCATTTTGTGATGTGTTAGCCCCGAGGCACACCAACTGGGAACCAGCGAGCTTAGCTAATTAAAGTTGGGCTTTGTTCTGTCTGTTCCGTGATGGAACTTCCACCCCAGTGGCGCAAACGGGAAAAAAGAAGAAAAATACACCAAAGATCTCCTCAAATTGAAAATGGAGAGTACTGACTAATAAATCAAGTGTGTAGAGCATGACTGCTATAACATTAATTATTTTACTTTGTAGTATCACTCGGTTATTAAAATTATAATGATACACAGAGAAAGCCCAATGTGGTTGAGCAACATCAAAGACCTTTAATGTTTCAAATCCTGATGAGGTGTTATTAATATAAAGAAAGAATTTAATTATAGAGTGTCTCTGAGTATATACCTACTCTGGTAAAACATATCTAAAACCTCATAAACAGCATATTCAGTTACAGTGTTACAGACACAATTTGGGATATCATATTGGCATTAATCATTTAATGAGATATTAATGTATCTGCCTAAGAGGACTGATGCGGTTGTTATAATACCTGATTTTTGAGACGCAAATCCTGCATTGATCAATTCAAACGTTATCCCTCCAAAGAGATGTACAACTAATATGGAACCAGACTCTTTCCACTTCCTGTGTCGTTTTCAGATGGATTTGGAATCTCCAATTACTCACCCTCCGTATGAATTGCCAATTAGCCAAGCTTTGTTTTGGCCCCGCCACTGAGCTTCATGCGTCATGCCCAGGCAAACTTTGACAGAGCTAAAGACACGTTATTTACTTTCTCAGCAAGCCCAGAATTCCCTGGACTTGGTGAACAGGAGGCTAGGTCTGGCCCACAGCCGTGCTCTTTTTCCATCATATCTCTCTTTCTTTTTCTCTCTCTTTCTCTACCCCCCCCCCCTCCTCTCTCTCCCTCTCTGTGCATCACTCTCTCTCTCTCGCTCTCTCTCTCGTTCTCTCTCAAATCCACCTCCCTCCTGGCTCTGAGCAGCTCCAAGCGCTTTCAGCCAGAGCATGGCTGTCTCTCTCCAAGCCATAAGGTTCCAGGAGCAGGCTAAAGCATTGGCATGGTAGTGAACAGGCGGAGTACAGTGAGTCTACATAGACAGAGAAAAAGGCTGAGGGCTGTCAGTGATGGAAGTTTAGAAAAACACCTGCAGGGGATTGTTTTGCAGGTTCGGGGGAAAAGATGTTGGTTTATTCGTCTTTTTCCCTCACACAGATCTGGGGGATTGACAGCAAACTTCACATGATTCTGTGTAAAGTTCTACGTAACTTTTCTGCGGGTTGTGTATGGTACACAGGGAACGCTAAAGTGAATGGATGCACCCAAAATAACATACTGCGCATAAAAGATATGCGGTGTTTGATACCGAATTTAGACGATTCCCAATTTCAAATGAGTACTCATGGGTAATTCATTTTGTTCACGTGTTACCTCAAACGAAATGGGAGGCGTCAATAAAAATTACCTTTCTATTTAGTATTTGACCCCAACATTGTTTTCTAATACAGCAATCATACTTCTTAGCACTGCAATTCTATCAGAATCTCCTTGCCTCAACTGCACCTCATATCTAATACGTTAAAAACTAACAAAAACAAAATGGGGCTGCTTGGTAATGGAAGCCAGCGCTGTGCGGAGGAACCGGAGAAAATGAGCTCAAGCTGTTCTGAGTGCCCTGACCTTTTCGTCAAAACGCCAGATTATGTTGGGCTATTGCTCCGTAACCCCTTATTGATTTTTACATCTGTATCCCGTTTGTTTGTTTCCCGCTTCCCGAGGAGGCCTCGACGAGCCCACGCCGGACAAGGACGCTCCTTTGGCCGGTTAATTGGCCGTCTCGCGCCTCGCTCGCAGCACCATGGCCGTCGCATAAACGCTCCTTGTCTCTCCCTCCCAAGCCAATTACTCTCCCACCCAAGCAGGGATGACTCAGAGGTGTGGCGCGCCACCGTGGAAGAGGCTACTCCAACAAGGAGCGGAGGTATCAGCATGTGACAGCTCCCGGGGGTGAGGCGCTGCAGGGGCCTTGTGTGTGGGGCTGACGCGGGGCGGAGGGGGGGCGGCGCTGCAGCGGCCTGTTGCGTTGTCCCAACACGGTCCCCTGTACCTCTCTCTGCAGGGGCCTTGTGTGTGGGGCTGACGGGGGACGGAGGGGGAGCGGTGGAGACGCGGCCTGTTACGTTGTCCCAACACGGTCTCCCGTACCTCTCTCTGCAGGGCGGGGGGGGGGGGGGGACAGATTGGGTTGTCATCCAGGCTTGGCCCCTGACAAACTGGAAAGCCTGAGCAGCTTCAAACCCCCCGCTTCATAAAAATGGATAAATAAACCCAAGCAAACACAATCTTCCAATCCTCTCAATTTCTCCGAGTACAATGCGGTGACGGGATTGTATCTTCTCCAAGGTATGACAAATTGCCTCAGCTTCGCCAAGGTGGGCAAACAATGCAAGGCCGAGAATAATCAAATATGTACGTCCCCTGACTGAGCAAATAGAGACTTGTCCCTATCCATGTATTTTATTAAAAACAAATATCACGCTGTTCCCAGTTCTGTAAAAAGCCCAGAACGAGTACGATGTCTGCATTCGTGTTGTTTAGTCAGAAGTTAATTTATTGAAATCTTTGTTTGTTCATCCCAGGAAAATGTCATCTTGTAGTTGTTCAGATGAAGTAAAAGGCGAGGCAGACGCAGAGGCAAAGAGTACAAACGAGACAGTAATCAGTGATGCTCAATAGTCAAATTTGATGAAATGTAAAGGTTCAAAAAGTATATTCTAAGAATTGCGGCTGGCTGGCTGGTTGGTTGGCTGGCTGGCTGGCTGGGAGATCATGTAGGTGGGCAGGTCATGAAAAAGAAAATGACCCCCCCCAAAAAATCAAGAAAACATTTCATAAAAAATAAACATTTTACAAAATAAATAAACGTGCTACAATCCAATACACTTTACACAGTTTGTCCCCATTCAAACCCCCCACAGCAGTCAACCCTCCACAGAGAGACACAGCACACAATGCTTCTAGTCTGTCAGACAATGTTATTGTTGGAGGTGTGGTCCCCTTTGGGCTTTGGGTTTCTCAACAGTAGTGGCGGTAGGCGACCGACGCCAAGAAGTGGAAGTTATTCCAGCTCTGGTGGAGGTCATGCCAACTGTTTGTGGCGAGACATTGGTCAGGTGCCACATTCCCTTACCGGGCGAGTGTCCCTCACCAGCAGTGCAGTCCAAAAGAAGTGATTTGCATCTAACAAGGTCACACAATCGAGTACAAAGTCAAAACCAGACCGTAGCATCATGATAGAAGAAAACGATGTGGTAAAACATCCAAGTTAAAAAGTGTTAAATATATGACTTGAAGAAAAAAACACTAGCAACCTATACAAATACCAAAATATACAAACATGATAAAAAACATTAAATCTAAGAAAAGCTAAATAATGAGAGCTCCACTGTGCTGTGTCTGCCTACAAGGAATGCAACTAGATGGATGAAAGCAGGTTTGTATTTTGGGAGGGTAGGAGGGTATGGGTATATTGAATTTTTTTTTGCTAACATTCTATTTGTGCTCTTAAGCTTTCACGGTTGTTAAAGGGTTTGTTGCTTGGTGGCACTCTGTTGTTCTGACAGATGCAGGCAGCAGGCCATTACCAAACCCACACACTGCAGCCTAGCATTATCGCTAGCAAAAACACGGTTTGCCGCCCAACCCATTGCAACATGTAAATGCTGATGGTGGATTTATTAAGCAACAAAACAAACCTGAGGAAAGACATTTGTATGTTTCACACACATATGTATATACAGAATATGCTGTATGTGTAAAAAGAACTTGCTCCTTGTAAGTTTAAATTGTCAGTACACATTGCCACTTGCAGTTTAATTCTGTTGCATGATTCAGCAGTTTGGGTATTATGAGTTAAAACACATACACAGTGTATCGACAGACTCCATACCAGAGTCGCAAAAGAACATTAAGAATATCCTGTTTGAGTAGAGACAGATTGACAGAGTTAGAGAGAAAGACAAAGAAAGAAACCAGAGGGAGTACAAGTTTGGGATAGCAATGAGATGATGAAGGACCCCATAGGTGCCGTTTATCTTGCCTGCCTGAAGGTGTGTGTGCTTTTTGCTGGCTTCTTATGCAATAAATATAATGGATACGCTCCTAATGGACACCCCACACTGAACTGTGTGCTGTGAGTCACACTCACCCACTCTTCAAGACGTGAGCCACCATTCCTCAGCACGACATTAGATTAGGCTGGGAAATTGCCGAGGCCCAATTACGCTGCATTACCACTTTGCCACGAGTGATGTGATTCCTCGCTGCTGTTTATGAATGCGCACGTTGAGACACTCGCCTCTCAAATATGCCAGCTATTGTAATCCTTTAAACCAGATTAGCATGAAGTTGTTTTTCTTTGGCCCCGGCAACCTGGACTATCCAGTGGACCAAGTGAAAAAGCAACGGCATGCTACACCAATGGCTAAACCAATCGCGCGCCACAAACCGTGATCTGTTGTGTGGCCATGTTTTGTTCTACATTGCGCGGTTGTTCTGGCTAACATCGCGGGTGTTGAAGGTGAGGGGTGTTGTTGTCAAAGGCACTTTGTCGGTGACAAAACAACCAAACGTGAGAGGAATCAGAAGCTGCCTCCATAATCACCTATGCGGCGAGGCCTTAGCGTCGGGCCCGTCGAGGTCATTATCAACCCAACGCATCTTCCCTTCGTCCTCTGTCAGATGACACGCAGATATAACGTCAGGCCCATTCCCTCGCCAGCTTCATTCAAATTCACCCTCATGCTCCGCCGCACAAAGTCGACCATTGGAGTGAACGACTCCGCGACCGAGAGAAAAAAAAAAGGCCGCCGCCCTCCGCTTCCCGCCATCCTTCCTTCCTTCGTTCCATTCGGCCTCCTGAGCGCTTCCACGATCACTGATACATTCCAGACACCATTATCATGTAGCCGGGCGCTCCGCTGGTCTTCAAAAGGATGACACATAGTGCCAGCCTGGTGCTGGCCACAGTGGACAGCGAAAAGCTTTTAATCACAGGAAGGAACCGCACGGAAAGAGATAAAGAGAGGAAGACAGAGAGAGAGAGAGAGAGAGCGAGAGGCAAACTAGAAAGTTAGAGACAGAAGATTTGAAAATGAGAGCGGACAAAGGAAAGGACAAACGAGTAAAAGGGGAGCTGGTAAAAGAACGAGAGTTAGACGTGTGGGGGGGTGAAAACGTAGGTAGAAGGAAAGGAGAGAAAGAGAGAGATGAGCGGTCAGACCATTACGTGAGACGGATGGAGAGCGAGGTGATGATAACACAGTACAGCTGTCAGTCTGAAAGATTTTTTTTCCCACCACCTTGCCACCCCCCCACCCTGTACCTCTCTATCGTTCTCTCCTTTCTTCCTCTTCAAGGGATATCTCCCTTCATTACGGTGCAGAATATAGGAAATCAAAGGAAAACGACAGCTCCTGAGATGGAACGCCACACACCTCTCTCTCTCTTATCTCTCTACTCTTTCTTTCCTTATTTCTCTTGGCACTCTTTCTCTCTCGCGCTCTCTCACTCTCTCTCTCTCTTCTTGGTGAAACCATTAAGGAGACCATGGTGTGGTTATTGTTAAAAGCCCTAAGTTCTTTTTTAGCCTGCTGCCAGAGACTGGCGTGTGTGAGGTCATTACCTGCAGGGACTGATAGATTGGACAGCATTAGGGAGAAAGACACACACCCTCACAAAACACACAGACAGATACACACATACTTACCAGTGCCAGCTCCAGACACACAGGCACTGATTTTGTGTTTTTTTATGCCAGGGGAAGCTCTCACGAATATTAAAACCAAATAACGGCCCTAGTAGCCGTCATGTGACCATAGACGTCATGTGACCGTAGACGTCATGTGACTGGATGCTTGTTGACGTAAAAACAAAAGCAGCCGAACAATCATTCATACCTACTGTAACCTATGACATACACTTGCTGAATTTCAGTCTATTAAGGACTTGAACACTCTCTGATAGAGTAACTTACACAACATTGAACAATTTAAGTTGTTAAGTTAATTAGGTTAGTGACATGTAAAATGAGCCAAGACAGGAAGTACAAAAGTAGCAAGGAGCTCTTTTCAATTTTTCCTTTTCAAAATTAGACCAGACAATTGGATTTCAATCAGGAGCTTGGCATTGTTGCCGAGGCACATCGTCAGAAGATCGGCTGGCTCTCAGAGATTTGGCTTCTTCTTCATTCTTTTTTTTGTCTCCGCTAATTTCCTCTGCCTTTGCATTCGTTTGTTTACCTTTCACAACTCGACCGCAGCGATTCTACTTGTAAATCTCCACAGCCCCGGTTGCCATGGCGACGCGGCTCACTGGTGGGGCTCGTGTTTTGCAGTGCAGCAGCCGGTGCAGAGCCAAGCTGAAGCAACAGTGACAAAAAGCATGATTACTGACAAGACCACAGCCCGTTAGTCACTGTTGACACAGCCAGTTCCACAAGGGGTAACAGAGTCAGCTCTATCCCTTGACTAAATGAAGCCTTTGGTGGAATTTTAGACGTGTTTGTTTTATTTCATTTGACTTAATGCCTGGTTGAAGCGAAAAAGACGCAGGGTTTGAAAATAGTTGATGTATGTCCAACCCTTCGGGGTCTGGTTCACATCTCTTTGCTCCGAACAAAACTTCTTCTGTGAGTTTTACAGAAGCCCCTTCTATCATCACCTCCGAGTGTGTAAGATCACTGAGAGGACTGAAGAGGGAAAGAAAAAAAGAGAGAAGTGAAGAAAAACAAGAGAGAGCTTGAAAGAGAGAGAAAATGAGAAAGAAAAAGGGAGATAGAGGGAAAGCGACTAAGAAAAAAAGAGATATATAGAGAGAGAGAGAGGGAGAGAGGAAAGAGAGAGAGAGAGAGAGGTCCGCTCTGTCCAAGTGCAATGAAATGGCTGTGTGGAAGTGTGCAGCTTGTTTTCGGAAATCCCTCCCCTCATGTGGGCTTTAAATGGGGAGGTGCACGTGGGCGTGCACGTTGGCAACGCATTCAATAGACTGGCAGTGGCGTCTTGCCGTCCTTGATCTAAGAAATAGCAAGCCGTGGTGAAGACTCCGGCCCCCTCCCCTCCCTGTTCGGAAACCCTCACATGAACTGGCTGGCGGCAATTCAGCTGCCTCCAAACCCCCATGGTTTAGCAGAGCGCCATTTCTCCATGTTGAATTTATGATGCCGATACAGAGCGAGAGAGAGAGAGAGAGAGAGAGAGATTAGGAAGGGAGACAGAGAGACAAGACAAAGAGAGGAAGGAAATTGAGAAAGTGACGGCAAAGAGGGAGCGATAGAGAGAGAGAAAGAGGAGGAGGTGGGAAAGGGAAGGACGGAGGGATAGGAGAGGACTGAGTTTTTAATCGTGGTTTGGGGAATGTCCTGAGGAGCTGTCAGTTCAGTGTTGACTGGGGGCCAGAACAAACAGAGAGTTTTGTTCAGTAAAGCAACATGCCTGATCTCAGAATAAATTATTCAAATAGAGCACACACGCACAAACACAAACACACACACACACACACACACACATCGACATGTGTGCCACATTGCGAGATCTTAATCCTCATCCTTGATCATTAAGTGATGAAATACAAAACAAGCATGCTCGGTGCCATAGTTTGAAGACTTGGGGCATTTTAACATCCTTTGCCTCAAGTGGTGTTGTGTTAACATTAAATAGCTTTGACTGATGTTGCAAGACCAGGCTATTAAATATGTAAACAAACTATATGTTCTATAATATGTCAGTCCAATACATGAATAAAACATTTCTTACAAAAGGCAATGAACTCACTGGGTTATGCTTCAGTAACATGCTTACTCACACTGTTACACTTACACACGCACACACACACATATAATCACACACAAACAAACACACCATTGTGCTGTAACTCACAGATATCATAAAATAGCCTGTGTGTGTGTTGGTGCTATAGGATTGCAGCAACAAACAGAAAACAAATAAATAAATATTGATTAACTAATAAATCCCATGGCTAACACTGTTAGTTTTACCTAGCATTCCAAGCATTCATAAATGTCGCCCCCCGAAAAAAGAGATGGATCCAAACATTCATGTGTTTCACGAAATATTAACAAACTAATTTTAATTACGACATTCTTAGAATAAAGCCGTCAATAGCCTTATGTATCAATTCAAATTCAACCAGGGGCTCTGAGCACATTCGACTTTTGTTGCTACCGAAACACTTCGGCCTTTTCGGTTGCATACGGAACAACTAACCCGTATAATTATTACAGCAGCAGACTTGGGTCAACGGCCGAGACGGGCTGCATTTGAGGACAACCGCTGAGGCTGTTTGTGCCGGTGCACATTAGAAGTGTGAAGAGGGACACGGCTGAGCTCCGCGGAGTGCGCTGACGGGCCTTTCACAAACTAAACATTCAATGATTAACTGTCAGGCGTCTCAAGAAGGTGCCCCCTCGCTAAGTAGGTTTAGTGAAAGGACACTTGAGCGCAGTAAAAGGTGATTTATGGATTGTTGGCCGAATCAACCCCCCTTGCGTGTGTGTGTGTGTGAGTGTGTGCTTGTTTGTGTGTGTCTGCCCGTGTTCAGGTGTGTGTGTGTGTGGGAGGGGTCTAGGTGAGTCTGCCTTTTACACCTCCGTAGCCGTGTGCCATCCGTTTCGTTTATCTTCTATCTAACCAATTGTCTCTTCTACTGCTTATGGTAAAATGGATAATAAAATGGATTTTATAACAAGGCTTGTAATCTTGAGGCCATCTTCGACACGTTTGCAACGTGTTCACGGAAAACAAATATTTAAAATGTGCACGCAGCTATGCAGTTCCAACGCCTCTGTTTGTGTGTGTGTGTGTGTGTGTGTGTGTGTGTGTGCGTGCGTGTATGTGTGTGTCTGTTATTTGTGGGAGCCTGTCTTAAACACACAAGAGGGTCCACACGTGCTCACCTTTTGGCTTGTCTATGGAAGGTGCCAGCCCTTCTCATCCTCCAGAGCCAGGGAGCCGAGCACGGCGCTGGGGATGCCTGAGTGAGCCGCAGCAGACAGCGGGGAAGGGGGAGGAGGCTTGACGGGTGCTGACCTGTCCCCCGGGGTCTCTGTTATGGGCCCGTCTGACTGACAGAACCAGCCTTAAAATGGAGCCCTTGCTCCAATGTTTGATTACAGGTCAGACCGCTGCAGAAGAAAATCCTGCCAATTTGACCCTCTCACTTCTAGCAGTCACTGAGGGGTTACACGTCAACTTGCGTTTGGAGTAGGCACGTTTTTGATTTACAAAAAGGTGTTATGCTAATTGGAGGCTGGACGTTTTATTAGGCAACAGACAGAACCAAGGGGCGTAAAGAAAACTCCATTCATAGGCTCTGAAAAGAAGGCCCAGTGATAAAGCACAGCCTCCCGCCTTGATTGGCATTCTCCCTGCATTTTCATTTACAGCTGTCATTTTGCCTTCTTCCCCCCCCCCCCCTCCGCCCCCTCCTCCTCACACACACACACACAAAAACATAATTAATCTGTATATGATACACAATGAGCTCAAATTATGTCTGGGTTAGTCCTTGAAGCCAGAGTTGTGGAGGGGGCCAATAAATAAAATTATGTAGATACACTTGCCAAGAATGCTCTTTAATTCGGGATAGAGTCAGATAATGCTGGGACAAATAATGCAAATGTGGACACATCAGGGCAGTAAAAAACAAGAGGAAAAGAGAAAAGAAGCCGTTTTCTCAGCCCATTTCGACCACATCAAATTGCTTGATAACTCAAGCGGAGCCTAAATGACTCTTTAACAGTGCGCTCCAAGGAGCGGAGAACATCAGGCGAAGCTTCTCCGGTGGGAGGAGGACACTCTCACTATGTATTTAATTTTGATTCACACTGCATATCCGCATAATGCAATTTCCCCGACGACTGTAGCAAGACAAACTGTTGGAGATGTAAAAACAACACGGTAATTTCCTCGGCCAACAGACGTTCGTTTCGCGGACGCACACGCGCACACACACACACACACACACACACACACCGCTGGAGTACCGAAGAGAAGAAGAAAACAGCGGCAAGCCTCCTCAGAGTTTCAAGTTTATTTCAAGTTTATTTTCAATTTAACACCGATGCACTCTGAGGGGTTTGGGGAGTACAGCAGCCAATCCACTTAGCTTTTTAAGTACAGGAAAGCAGACGCCTCTTTCACCGGGGGTTCACGGGAAGCACATTCCTTGTGATGGATGGACGGGTAAAATGAAATCTCAGCGCCTCCCCTCCCCCCCCAAAAAAAAGAAACGTACATACACTAAGTGACAGTCAGGTCCAAAACATCTCCAAGCCTCTGGCCCGAGAAATGCATTACGGAGCCGTCAGGCCAACTGAGTGACGAGACAACGCCCCCCCCCCCCACTGTTCACTCACCGTCACCCTGCCTCCAAGAGAACATTGCAAAAATGGCACCCACCTATCCCCCATCACCATCCTCGCTCCCCTCTCCCCCCAGCCGCCCCCGCCCCTCCCCCGCCTTGCAGAAATGACAACCTCGGAATATCAAACGCCAATTAGAGGCGAGACAGGCGGAGTGGAGGAGTGACATTTAATTCCCATCAACCTGATAGGTATCGTAGGCCGGGGGTTGGGGTGAGAAAAAGTAGCAAGGATTTTTTTTTCTCTGTGGGTCACTCTGTAAGGTCCATCCCACTCTGGTCTGGGATATTAAGAGGGAAAGATGAGAAACCAGACGCCACGGTAACAAACGCTGTAGTAGATCCAGCATGGAAAAACCACTTCTTCCTGCTGACACTTAAACAGGTGAAAAGCGTTGGTGTGTTAACGTTTCCTTCTATGTTTTTGCTTAAAGCGTGGGCATTGATTGGCTGTGCGGGCCCACATGAGCAGACTATCGTTACTTACAGTGGCTTCAAGTTAAGACTCAAAACCAAAACAGACTTTAAAAAAGAAACATTGGAATTTCACAGATGGCTAATATAGAAGTGAATGTGATATGACAGAGATAGTCTTGATGCACTATTTACCACTGTAACAATATCTGCGAACCAAAGTCTCAGTTAGAGTTCTGTCTGTATACGCTGTTGAATTTAACCCAATGCAATGTTGTTATTCTCATAAATAGGAATTAGCTAAAGCTTTCACCACACAAACACACTCACACACACGCACACACAAGCACACAATGCATGCTTGCCCATTACAGATTGTAGCCAGAGCTATTGGCGTCCACCTTTGGTTCTTACACATTTTGAGAGACCAGCCCTAGCAAGCCCTTGGAGTGCAACCAGAGATGGCTACAGTGTCTGCCCGGCTTCACACCCACCTTCAAGACTGGCCTGTGGGTGTGTATAGCGTCCTGACATCTCTTCGACCACACACGGCTGTGTGAATATGTATTTGTCCCCCTGCCGTCTCTTTTTCATATTTGCCACACTTAATTGTTTCAGACCTTCTCTAACAAACTCTTTCCAAAGACAAATACAACCTGAATTAACGTAGTTTTCATATGATTATTTCATTTACATAAAAAAATTATCCAACACTCGTAACACATTGTGAAAAGTAATTCTCAGGCTTAGGGGGGAATTCACTGGAGTAACCTCTGTAACCCACTACTATGGATTACGCAATATCAACAATGTAATTATTGATCGAGGGTTAAAGCTAGATGTGCAGTTTGGCTTGTTGACGGGTTTAGAACTAGTTGGTAACGAGGCCGATGTGATTGGCTCATGGGAGTGTTTGGGAAGGGTTAACTTTCTGCTCGGGTGCTTTGAGCGAACAACGATGAAGGACTCAATACGACTCATTGGGGGCTTCTGTATCAAATGTGCGTGCTTTTCAATTGCAACCATTTCAATATTTTCCGTCCTTTTTTCAAACAGATATTTACAACTATTTGAATCTTATGTAATAGCCCTTTGAACACCACAGAGAGAGAGAGCCACGGCTAAGAAAGCCCTTTTACAATATCTGAACTTGAACTCTTGATGCTTGAAAGAGATGTCTCTTTGTATCTCGCTCCAGCAACTCTGCCGTGGCTGGCAGTCAACCTCCCGCAATATGTGAATTATAGGACTTGTATTTATTAAGATAATTCTCTTGGAAGCAATCAATGAGGCTGGCAAAGTTTTTTGTTCTCGTTCAGTATAATTTCTCTTTTTCTCCCATCCTTATGTGGTCAGATGAAGCGCCTGCAAATAAAATGAAAGACTCTTTTTTTTATTTTTTTTTTGCGAACAAGTAAACCGCAATGAAACCCTGTGGGCTTCAATGATTTCTCCGAGTCCAAAGGGGCTCCTGGAGTACGAGGGGAATAATTGGACAGGGAGTACAACACGAAATCAGGCCGACGGAAACAAAACAGAGTGTGGAGGGGGAGAAAATAAAAATCCATGAAGCTGCGGTTTGATCAGAGACGGGAGGAGATGGTCACTTCGTGAAAATAATTGAAACCCGAGTGAAAGAGAGAAGAAGAAGAAGAAAAAAACGCTTCTCAGTGGTGATGAGGGACGTAGGGAAGGAGGGGGTGGGGGGGGATAATAAATGAAATGCAAAATATAATTGCGTTAGCTGCGGGGCAGAATATCAATGGCTGTGGACTATAATTTGATAAGTCACTAATTAAGTTACTGTTCAACTTTTTGGAGCCGGCGTTTTGTCAGAAGACGCAGAGAGCTTCCATAGGACATCCTCCTCTTTCTGCGTGTCTTTCTCTCAGTCCCTCCTTTTGAACTCCCCCTCTTTTCCACTCCCGCTTTGCGTCCCCCGAGTCCTGACATGGCACAGCTATCCTCTCTTTCACCACCTCTCTCTCGTCTTTTCCTCCCTCAGTGTCTCCCCGCCCTCCCCTCATTTCCCTGCTCTCCAAGATGGAGGACGGAGCGACGAGACGACTATCAGAGCCGGGTTGAAGTTTTCGTTTTATTCCCCAGGCATCGGGCTGTAAAAGATGAAGGGGGGACACATGAGAGGACGTGGCAACCCACACTGGGGCACATTAGGACTAATGAGCCCCTGACATTGTAAAGGAAACGGCTCAGGGCATACATAGTGGTTTGCAGCGTTGCCAGATATGATTGACAAGTTTCCAGTCGTATCACAGGCCAAATCCAGCAAAAAAACCTAAAAACTAAACGAACCCCTTTCCTTCCTGTTTTTTGATACAAAATCAAACAAAAGACACTGATTTGTAGGCATAATCAATTGACCCCCTTCCCAGTGAACTCCCAGTGAATTAGCCTGTTGTGTTAGTAGCCTGTACTGTTTAATCTTAGTCCATAAAGCCATACTACATAGCCACTTGTGTGTTATAATGTGATGTAGCCTCCATACGCTGAGCTTCAGGATATTTGTGGCCAGCGCTTACTTACTTGTCAAATCAATCAACCCCATGGTATTTCTCAAGTGGACGTGTGGAGAGAGATGGATAGAGTGAAAGAGATAGAGAAAGTGAGAGAGAGAGAGAACGTGAGTGAGCGAGACAGAGAAAGGGGAAGGTTAAAGGAGAGAGAGAGAGACAGACACGACTAGAGAGATAAAAAGGGAAGGCAAAAGAGAGAGGAAGACGGAGAGAGCAGGAAAGACGGGGAGGAGGGGGGGAAACAAACAGAGAAAAAGAGACAGAGCGAAAGAGAGAGAGGAAAAAGAGAGAGAGAATGGGAGAGCTGGGACCCTTTATAAGGACCATCTAGTGCGTGATTACGGCTGGGTGGAGTAAAGATGGCCACTGCTGTGTAATCAGAGAGCTTGTTCCGTGGAGCCCCGCTGAGGGGCCTGCTCCGTCATGTCCGAGGGAGCTGTGGACGAGCTCCGATTACCGGGGCCCAGGCGGGGCCCCCGGACCATGTCCCCAGGTCACGTCAGAGCGGCCGCACGCCCCTCGCCTAACAAGGCCCCTTTTAACAGAGATTGCTTATCTGTTTATGTGGATTTATTGGACGTAGAGAGATATTTCCATCAAGCTCGATAACAAGCCTTTAGGGACCCATAGAGACACTGTGTGTGAGTGTGTGTGTCTGTGTGTGTCTGTGTGTCTATCTGTTGCATAAAGATATGTGTGGGACTGTTTGTCCGAACGTGACAAGCATTTTTTAACATTCATTTTTCAAGGACGCCCACTCAGTACACAATGGATGCCTTACACTCGTTATCTCGCACACATGCCAGCACACACACACACACACACACACAGACACACAGACACACACACAGGTAATTAGACTGCAAAGTGTGTGCTGATCCAGCACCAACTCCAGAACACTATCGTTCAACTCAGTAAGCACCCAACTAATTATTTTCTGCTGGACATTGGGGCTGGTTGTCTGGACCATGGACTGGGGACCGGCGGTCCAGGGGCCAGGCGGTATGATTGGCTGAAACGGGTCCACTTGTGTCGGAGCCCGGCTACAGTCAACCCACTCGTGACGAAACAAAGTAAACCTCATTATCTTCCTCCCGTTTCTGATTACCTGCATCCAAGCGCAAAAGAAGAAGCGCAAAGCGTTTTGCTTGCAATCTATTGTTTCCGGGGTAATGATAATTGGAAATCATGGGCTTAAAACAACAATAAATGAATTGGATCTGTGGCGAATCGAAACACGCAGACCGAAGAAGGAAGAAAAAAAAAAACTTGCACCCAGTGGGAGCATCCTTTCCATCAAAACGATAATGGATTTTCCACCGCAATTTACTGAAAACTCAAACTCTCAACTCCCACTCACCATTTGTGAGTAAATCTGTAAACAATAGCACATCACCCTGATCAGGGAGAAAAGAAGCGAAAAGGTTTGTGACGGCTACGATTTTTCTTGAGTTCCGGCCCACATTAGAGACTTGAAAACTCATATACAAAGAACACCAAAAACCAGGCGGACTTAGTTTGGGTGCCTCTCGGTTTCACTTGGTCTCTGGTGGTACACTAGTGTGGTTGTACCTCTTTGTCTTTCATAATGTGGACATCTGTTGTGTTCTGACTCATTCCAAACCAGACAGGCTGAACCATGTCTGGACCCCCCCTCACACACACACACACACACACACACACACACACACAGACAAATACAAACACGCATAATGGCATCATAGAAAACACACACACACACACACACCTTCACACTCACACATATCTCCATACACACACACACACAAATACAAACAAGTAAAAGGGCACGCACACAAAAAATACGCATGTGTTTACTTACACACACACACACACACACACGCACACACAGACAAACACACAAATAAAACACCTTATGGTATGCCCACATTCATTTCAACACACTTCTTCACAGACACACACACACACACACACACGTATAAACGAGCCGCCATACACCAGCCACGGTGCCCTGCCCGATCCAGATGTGATTGTTTGGGACCATTGATTTCCTCCCCACCTCGGCCCCACCTGGATCGGCCTCCGTCAATAATTTAGCGCGACAGGAATAAGGTGGAGTATTTCAGTCCAAATATTAACATCCATCAGGCCCGGGGGCTGAGCTAGGGGGGTCGGCAGTGGATGAGGAGGGGCAGGGAGAGGAGGCCTGAGGCCCAGGGAGGTGGCTGGCTAGCCTTCACAGGAGTCCCAGGCTGCCAGCTCCAGCCCACCTCCTCTTCCCCACTCTCTCTCTCTCTCCCTCCCTCCCTCTCTCTCTCTCTCTCTCTCACACTCTCCCTCTCTCTCGCTCTCTCTCCCTCCGCCTGCAGGCTCGAAAAGGCCCCACGTTCTGAGAAGTTCCATTCCATCCTGCTGACATTCCATTATGGAACGCCTTGCCCCAAATCCTCCCCTTCCAGCAGCTATACGTGCGCAGACAATAAATAGCCCCACCTCCCCTTTAATGCTTTCCAATTAAACCTCTTACATTTGTTGACTTCCAGGTGGCACCTTTAAGTGAATTATGGTCTGAAGGAGGAGTGGGAAGGGGGGAGGATGTGGATACAGGCGGTTTGCGGGGTGGGGGTGGGGGGGTGTTTAGTTTGAAGAGTCTAGAGACCATGCATCTTTTTGCCTCTGTGTTGACGCTTCAGCGATATATGGATAGGTAGATAGGCTGAGAGAGAAAGATGGAGGGGAGTGGAGGGAGAGAGAAAGAGAGAGAGAGAGAGAGAGAGAAAAAAAGTGGGGGGAAAGAGAGTGATTCATCGCCCCAGATTTCTCAAGGCCACAGGTTTTGTAATAAAGGGCTGGCGTGTGGCGTTCTCTGTCTCTGTCACATTAAAAGTAAATAAGACTAATAGCATGGTGCTGAGACCTAGGGAGGGCTAGACCGCCCCTGGCTTGAGAGAGTGAGAGAGAGAGAGAGTGTGTGTGTGTGTGTGTGTGTGTGTGTGTGTGTGTGTGTGTGTGTGTGTGTGTGTGTGTGTGTGTGTTTGCGGCGGGCAGTATCGGGGAGTAAAAAACCCC